>JAKWBJ010000159.1:0-207500 GCA_023159175.1 Wohlfahrtia magnifica | reverse complement strand
ATACTACTCACTGCAAAATTTGCATTAACCAAATTGTAAATTCTGTGCAGTAAATTTTTTATTTTCGGCTTAACACTTTTTGTTTGAAAGACGCTAAAATTGATTAACAGAAAAGTGCATCCAAGAAGCCGTCGGAATAGAATATGTATATGCATACATATTTTATTTTTTTTTATTTATAACTAGCTTAAACCCGGCGTGCTTCGCAGCACCCATATTAATTATTATCTAAAGCTTTATTTTAGTTACATATTTTACTTTTTTTGCTCTTTCGCATCGAATCCAAATACTCGAGATAGCCCATAGTTCCTTCCAGAAAGACACTGTAGAATCTACTGAATTCCTCAACTATAATTTGTTTGAGTATGTTTTAGTTAAATATATATTGCTTCATTCAGCTTCATGAAGCTGTCGGCCACTGTATTCGTGTCAGTTTCTTAACAAATTATTAAAAAATAAATAATAGCACAAAAAATATTTAGATTTTTAAATTATTTCATTAAAAAATATAATAATAAAAGAAAAATATTTCAATTTCGCGCGTGATAAATATAAGTTTTTTTTAAGGTTTAAGAATATATAAAAAGTTGAAACAAAATTATTTACATTCATATGTACAGATGCTAACAAGAAAATAGCAGTAATAAAAATATTTTGTAAAAATGTATATATTTTTAAACTTAAATATGAAATCTTAAAAAGCAAACATATGTATACGAATCCAATTATATTCTTAACAGACGACTGTCAATCGCTTGGCTCTCAAGATACTGAAAAGGATATAAGAAACGCCTTGAAAATAACAAAAAAAAAGCTTTATATTCGTGCGCAGTGCATTAAAAATAAGAAAATTAACTCAAAAAATTAAACGTAAAATAATTTTATCCAATATTAGTTGCTGAAGTTATTTGTGTAATTTTTTTTTAATATTTTTGAAGAGTTAAAAAAAAACTCTATACTAGTTTTTATATTTATGTATGTATGTACGTAATAGTTTTCGCAAAATTTTTTAAATATTACAACAAAACATTAAAAATTTTTACAAAAAGTGAACTAAAAGCTAACTTTTAGAAAGTCAACTTTAAGATAGTTGAAAAGTAATGCAGAGTTGGGCAATTGACTACCTCCTAGGACATCACAATGTTAAAATAGTTAGTTGCTGTCATTGAAAAGTAATCTAAGTCTAAGTCAGCACTAGTTGCGAAATAGTTAGCTTAAAGTTAATTTTAAATTAACTCAGTTTCCGGCAGGGATTGTTTAAGATCTCAATATTTTATATGTTTTGTTTTGCTTTCTAATTTAATTTATTGTCTACATGAACACTTCTTTTTGTATATACACATGTAATAAATAAATTATCCATTTAAAATTGCAATACGTTTTCACAATCCTCTATTTTTAAATATTACAGATTTACGATGCCATTACACTAATTTTTCTATAATGTTCAGAAAAACCTTTTAATTGCTTTAATAAGGAAGTATTCGATGGAAAGTTAGAAAAACTTATTGTATACGGTTTTGTCAATTTTGCAATTTTTAGACCCACACCTTAGTTAAATTTTGTGATATTTTGTGATGAAGTGATACCCATAACCAGTTTCCGCTAATGTTATGAGGTGATACCGCTGTAGAAATTTTTTTTATTTACCAGATGGTCTGGCCTTGGATTGAACCGAGGACCTCTTGGTTGGTTAAACTAGTGTATTTGCATAGAACAAGTTACATTAAAAACATTTTAACGCGTTGACTGCAGAAAGATGGTTAACATTGAACTTTTTTTTTCAGTTATCAGCTAACAATAAAAGAATAAATCAAATAGGAAAACAAATAAGAAACAGCTGACGAAAATGTATTTTTAACGCGAGTTTTGCAACTGGCAATTTTTCATGCGCGTAAATTTGTAAGCACACGATAGTTGTCGACGAAAATAAAAGAAGTAACCATTTCATCATTAACTTATGCCACAATAAACAGATCGGAAAGATAAAAAACTTAATAAAACAAAATATCATAGTGATTGCTCGTCTATAGCATATAAATAAATAATCTTTTTATATTTATTTTCGTAAATGGTGTTGGATGCGGCCTTTCGAAATAAGTACGAGGTATTTGAAATAAATATTGCATGCCTATCATTTATTAATCGATTTTGGCAATCTGGGGTTTATTCGACCTACAATTTATCATGCTGTATGTATATAGATCGTTATAATTAAGTTTTGTTTTTGTTGTTTTTTCTTAAATTTTGGTTAAATAACTTTATACTTATTAGTAAATTATCCACGCGGTGCCGAGTAACCTAAACAAAGATCACGTAACCAACCCTCATGGGAGTTCAGGTCGGGGCTAACGGGAGAGGAACTCAAACTGGGCAATCCTGACATATTTAGTCTAATGGTCAATTTAAGCTAAGAGTGCCAAGCCACGGACGCATTCTTGTGGGATATGGTAGCGGAGGAATTCCAACTGTAAGAATCAACGACACCAGTCTAATCTTTGTGGAACTTGTAGCATCTGTACTCGTATCAAGCTGATGCAGAACGCGTCTGACTCCAGAGGAGCGGCTTAATTATCGTATGTCTAACCACATCTTGTTATTTGTTAGACCCAATCTTATGCTTGTAACATATGGTTGGAAGACAGTCCTTATAACTACTATTATATTTTCTAATTGAAACATGAGCTTAAATCAGATAATTATTGAAAAATATTGATAATTATAATTATTGTAATGTAACGTACACCAAACCGAAATAAGGTGATAGATGTTAATTTTTACTTAATTCTATGGGATCAGATAGAAAGGACTGAGGGAGCCGTTGATATGCTAGCTAATCAGTCGGGATGGGGGAGTTCTTGTCCTCGCTTACCTTAATCCTCTCTTTAATACAATAAAAAAAAAATTATTATAGACTTCCTGATTTCAAACTAAACTACCCTATTCTAAATGGACCTTTTATGACTAGAAATCTAAATAAGAAACAAACTAAACCGCTTAATTCTAGTCATCTCTGAACTTTAACTCAAACGCGAATGAGTCCTACCATAGCCTAATAACATTAAGCAACCCCGATGATATTGGCTGCTAATGCCTCATAACCCACTCCTTCCTTTGCTCTAGTGGCATATAATTCCAATTATCTAGAGCCCCACTAATATTAAGCATCCCTGATGTCATTGGGAGCTAACGCCTCACTACCCACACCTACCATTGCTCTATTGGCGTACGATTTCCGTTACCTGGAGCCCCAAAACTTTTTTTCTACTCTATCTAATCAAATCATCAAAAGAAGACCACATAAGCGTTATTTACAAATTCATATTGAAAATCTTATTTTATTCAAAAATCTATTATCTTAAAAATAAATATATAATATTTAATATCTATCATTTAAAATCTTAGCAAATAGTTTATTATCTTTTTCTTAAATATTACGCGTTTTCCTGATTACTAAAATCTAATGTTATTATATGTTCAAAATCTCATATACAAATGTTTACGATATACAGGTAATTTTAACTGAATTTAATAACAAATTGACCTATAGTGCAATTCTATTATATGCAAAAGAAATGCGAACATATAATTTAAAAAGTAAATATGTAAAAGAAAAAATTTCAAGTTCAAGGCTATTGCTTCATGTAAACATCAAAAGGAGAGTTCTGTTAATAACTTAACATGTTATTAATAGAATAAGACAGAATTGAAATTGAGAGTGATCATTATAACAACACAAATCAATGTTAACTTAAAACAACGTAAACATTACTTTAAAAGAAAGTAAGCAAAGAAATGTCAACTAAAGATCAAATAAAAGTATTGTTTTTGCTTTCATTTAACATTTTACCCGCGTATATTATTAATAAGAAATAAAAATGTTTTGTTTCACTTACCAACGTGTTCCTGACCTTGTAGAAGGCCTTCTGCAACGACTTCGAAATTGTTGTACCAGTTGCTAAATATGAACGGGATGTTTTTTGATATAAAACAATATATTGCTTATAATTCCTTTTGCATGTTGAGATGGTCTATTGCTTTGTATTGCTTAGATGTTTGGATACTTTATGTTTAGATGTTAATTTAGGTAATTTAGGGATTCATGTATGCATCATTATTGTTTTGAGATTTTGTTTGATTTTACATATACATTTTTAAACTAGGTTTTATAGAGATTTTTTTTTCTCTTTTTAAGTGAATTATTTAGTTTTTAATTAGGTAAATTTTTAGCAAAATTCATAGAAAAATTTTAAATATCTTTATAGCAAGATTTATAGAAAAAGTTGTAGGAAAATAGTTATTAAAAATTTATGCATAGCAAAAGGTTTATATTAGACTTAAAAAAACAAACATTAGATTTAATTAGATTTATGAAATAAATATTTTCGATATCTTTGATAAGATAATCATTTCGTTTAAGTGTTATATCTTTCAAGCTTTTCTATTGACACATTTTCTGGCGTTATGGTATTTTAATACACTTCTTCGAAATTTTTACGCTCTAATTTCACTATTATTTCTATATGGTCTTTAAGATTTTAGCCACTAGATATTTTCATATATTTATATAATTTTAATGCATTCTATCGGTTTTAAATTTGAGAATTTTAATTAGGTTTCATTAGAAAATATTCAAAATAAAAAAAAAACACTCTTTCATCACAAATTATACTTGGCATTTTGAAATTTTAGCTGGTTGATGACAATAATCTCGCTAAATAAACATCTCTACGAGAGAGATACCAAACTTGCTATACATTCTACACGTTGCAGACCACCGATAGAAGAGTTGAATAGCAGTTAAATTAAAGCTGGGGGGAGAAGATTGCCTCATATAACCTATATGAAGTTCTTCAAACCCCAAACTAGGTTAAGCAACCAAGCGTTCTTTCTATTTAAATATAATATCCTTTCTGCTTTAAAACTAGAAAATACAACAAAAGAAGACGTAGTCGTGTGATGTATCTGTGGATGATTTTCCGTGGACAATCCCACGTGATTTGCCTATAAAACCTTAAAAAAAATAAACTTCATCAGAACCTACCTAAAAGAATCTATATAATTTATGGTTATATATAAAAAAAATTTACCTTCAATAAAGCGATTTCTGTGGATGTATTTCCAAAGACCAAAGTAAAAGAAATGAAGATCAAGATTTGATCTTATTTCTCCTGCGTGGACGACTCCACGTGATTTTCTAAACCCTTAATAATTGAATTAAGTTCTTTTAAATTTGCGCACCAAAAATCTAACCAAAAGCTATTTAAAATAAATTTACCTTAAACAATATTGAAACAGAACGTTTGAAGCGTCGATTCCTGTGGATGTCCTTTAACGTCCTTAACCAATTAGTCCTCAGATTAAAAATATTATTCCCGATTATATAAGCCGGAATTCGCCACTAGAGAACGTCTGTTCTCGTCGAAGGTAAGAAGGAAAAGGAAGTTTGAAATCAACTTCTTGACCACAATGCTTTTGACATTTTTTTTTTGCCCTATCTAAATGCCACGTCATCAAATGTCAAAAAACGAGACTCTATTATATTGCTACTGAGTAATTAATTCCTAAAAATTTTAAACTTTCTCGATCATCGTACAAGAATCTGCAAGCCCAACATTATCAAATTTAATTTGCACAAACTAATTTAGCTAAGATACAAACCACTGTTACTTACATATGTATGAAAGAGAACCATCTCTCGATCAATTGTCATTTATTTCATTGCTTAACCAAAACAAAAGCAAAAATACAAATTTATATATGACAAATTTTAATACATGTGTTTTTTTTTTGTGAAGCATCATAGCAGTTTTTTTTTTTTAATTTGTATAAAAGTCTCTTGTAATATTTTAAAACATTAGAGTCAGAAATACTCGAGGATTACAACATCAAGAAGATAAGTATATACATCTATTTTTAAACTTGAAAAATTAGTAATTTCTAATAGGTAAAACTCGAGCCATGTGTGATTAGTAAATACTGGTCTTAACAAACAATTTACCTTCATCAACAAATGGTATTAAATTGGAGAAGATAACTCTGTGTAATGTATATAAGGGGGCAGAAATAAAAGCAAGCTGTGTCCTTTTTTTCCAATTAAAATTTTAAGTGTTAAGATATGCAATCTAATAAATTTGTGGTGAGAAAAAAAAAATTTTTTTTTATTGTCACCACAAAAAAAAAAACCACCAGCACCAGCAATGCGACGTTTTTTTGTCTTTGCATTTCTAGAAACAGTCTATCTTCTACAATCCGAATTTTGTCTAGCTCATCGACCGTGACAATATAAAATAACTCGTACAGATTTACAAGAAATATTTCAGCAACTTGCTTTTGGGCAATTGATCTTTTCGCAGGACCGGTTTTTTGAATATTTTTCCACTTTTCATATAATTTTAATAATTTATCAAGACACTTATGTTCTTCTCGAATCGGTATACGTGCTTCATGCCAAAACATTTAAACGGAATTAGTTGCAAATTTTACAATTTGCTTCGCTAAAAGCTTTACAAAGCGAATATTGTAAAATAGGACGTGCATAACATGACGATTTGATGGAAGTTTCGCGCCCAGTGCTTGGGTCGAAACAAAGAGGAGAAGGCCAAGAAAAAACGTTTGCCTCTGGTCTTCCTCGACAAGATGGCCGGTAAGGATGAAGCAACAAAGAAGGAAAGGTTGCTCATCAGGAAACACAGCGAAGGAAGCAGCCAAAATTTTACCTTTTTCTAAAGGGGTAAAGGCTGCAGCGATCCCCACCAAGGCTGTGGTATGGAAAGTGGAAGACAAGAATGCAAATGACGCGGGGCTGCTCAAGGCTTCTGCACGATCTCTCTACAAGTCCGACGCCAAACCTTGCAGTGGTGGCCAATGCTGTGACATCGTGCTCCTCAAATGTTTGGCATAGCGGGAACGTTGAAGAAAGTATCCGGTGAAGAGCAGCGGTAAATCTCTAAGAAGCCTGGACTCTAGCATTCAAGTTGCTGTTATTGACAGGAGTGATCCGGATGGATGGATCACTCCTTAGCTTTGGCAGCAAATTGATCGTAGGTTGCATGTTCCGTACACATTGGATAAGGTAAGGTCTTGTATTCTCACTAGATATAACTTACATGTAACCCTTTTGAATTCTTTCAGCAATGGCAATCTGACGGCAGTTAAGGTTGGAGGTATGAACGGTGCCAGGTGTATTTTGGCTTCCGCTTATCTTCTCTATGAGTGAGCAGTGGTAGGATTGGTTGAGTCTGCCAGTTTAAATGGAGTCTTCCTTTTGCTTGGATGTGACGCCAATGCACAATGTGGCAGCAGGAACTTCAATATTAGAGGTGAATCCGTTTTTTACTTCATCACTGAACAGGGAATTTCTATTTGCAATAGGGGTATTGTGACCACTTTTAGGAATAAATTTAAGGAGGAGGTCATTGAGGTGAGGCTCACGAATAGAGATGGCCTTGTAGAGGACTGAAGAGTTGATGAGGGCTTTTCGGATCATAGGGGGATTCGCTTCAGCCTTGTTTGTGCAAGGTCTAAGAGGGTTCCCTTTAGGAATCTAGGAGAGCCAACTGGTAGTTACTTAGGGACAGTGTGGAGGTTGGTCTAGGTGATCTGTTTTGGGAGCCTATCGAGTGCACATATGTTGATAGAGTGGTTGATATGTTTACCGTGCAAGATCTTTTGAGCAGTCCTGTCAGAAAGTATTTCTGGGCAAGAGAACTCAACCCTGCTGGTGGACAGCGGAGCTGGCATCTCTACGCTCGGAGGTTAGAAAACTATTCAATAGGGCCAAGAGCACGCATTTGGATTAGGATTGGGATAGATATAGAGTCTGTTTCAATAGGTACAAGGGAAATATTAAGAGGGCTAAGAGAGAGTCCTGGAAAAACTTTTATGAATACATAGGTTCTGTCAATAAATTGTCCAAGTTCAGAAAGGTTCTACTCAAGGGCTACACTGTTTTTGGTAACATCAAGGTATTTCCTGGAAACTCACTTCCCTGGTTGTAGGGAGACGTTGGTTGACTGGATGGAGGGTTTATGTGTCTGATGTGATGAGGTTGGACAAGGTGACATGGGCGGTCCAATCCTTGGGGTCTTACAAGTTTCCTGACCCAGATGGGATTATACCTGCCATGTTGCAGAATGTTACTATATCTCCCCTGATGTTCTTTAAGGTATGCCTTCTTGGTAAAATTATGCCGAAGGTCGACATAGCTTTCCACTCCATGCCAGGTGATTTTAGCCCGATCAGTCTGTCATCGTTTTTACTGAAAATGATGGAGAGAGTGGTAGAGTTGTATCTTAGGCGCAAGATCGATAGAAGGACCTTTAGTGGAACTCAGCATGACTACTTGAGGGATAGGTCTATGGATACTGCTCTACACGAGGTCATCAGCTTAGTGAAGTACGCCTTGAGAGAATGGTGTCTCGTGGTACTCCTCAAGGAGGGGTACTTTCGCCTATACTTTGGAATCTGGTTGTAGGGTGAATGGTATCCTGAGGTGATTTGATGAGAAGGTACTTTCGTACAAGGTAGTTTGTTATGGTGATTCTGGGAAGATTCCTCCCTACCGTCGGTTAAGACATTCATTCGGCGCTTGGTAGGCTTTCTGCCTGGGCGTCCGTCAGGGGTCTCAACATAAATCCTTCTACGACTGAGCGAGCTCTCTTCTCCAGGAGATACAAATTGGAGAAGTTTTAACTGCCTGAGTTGAGTGGTGTTAGTTTGAGGCTACCTGATAGGGCCAAATTTGTAGGAATTTTTTTGGATAGGAAACTTGATTAGAGGGAGAACACTCTTCTTAGGATGAATAGGGGCTTCAGTGGCATGGTTAGAAGTGCCAAAAGATGGGGTTTTCGCCCGGTTATGGTGAGTGGGTTTATGATTCCATAGTTTTACCTGTCCTTACTTATGGCTAAATCATATGATGGAGAGCTCTGTAAAAGTAGTTTTTCCAAACAGATAGTCTTGACAGGGGCTTATAGACTGCTGAATGGCCATGCTATTTTTACGGATGGCTCCAAGACCGGGAAGGGTACTGGTGTGGGGTCTACCTGGTGAAAAGTTGCATTAAGCTATAGACTCCCGGACGGGCGCAGGGTTTTCAGGCCGAGGTCTTTGCTGTCCACAGGGCGGCTGAGCGTTTTCGTGAATTTACTGCTTAGGGAAATAGCTTGGTCTTCTCCATAGACAGTCAGGCGGCTCTCAAAGCGCTGACTGGACGCCATGTCAGCTCTAGGCTAGTTGCATTGCAGAAGTACCCTGACGTTGCTACTGGATGTGTGCAGAGTTAGGCTGTGCTGAGTTCCGGGGCACTATTACGTGCGGGCTAGGAGCGGATACGTCTGTAAAACCACTGATTGGCTTCTTTAGGAGCTTGGTGGATAGCTGGGTCCGTCGGAGAGTGGATGAGTCGTGGAGGAGCAGAGAAGACTGTAGGGCCTCCAGGCTGCTATTGCCTAGACTGTAACGCTTTAGGGCGGAATGAGTCTTTAGCCTGAGGGGGGAATCTCAGGATTCCGATAGGTTTCGTGACTGGGCATTGCACTCTGAGCTACCTAATTTTAATTGTTATATAACTTTAGAACACTTGAATGACAAATTATTTAATTACACTGTTAATACCTCACTTCACTTACATAACAAAATAAAACTTCAATTAAATTACGGTTTTTACAACAATGGTATCTGGCGTTTTAGCAACAATGTGTGCAAAAGTGTCTTGTTACAAGCAGCGTCCGTCGCTGAGGAATACATAGAAAAATATTCCACCGAAGCACTATTAAAACTTTATTTATTTTTTTCTTTGTACTCAAAAAGCAATATAAAGCAAATAAAATTAAAATTGCAAATGAAAATAAATTAATTGAGATTTCTCACTTCGCCCCATTTCCCACACACTCTTCCCAATATAATATTTAATAATGTGAGGAAGAGGAAGGAAATAAAAATAATTTTTTTTTTTCAGTATTTTTTGAAGAAAATTATGATTTCGGCTCTGTTTATTCTGTATAATTTTCGAAAACTGAACTAAAGGGTTTTCCCCTAAATATGTAAATTATATCATCGAAGTTGGCTGCATTGAAATTACAGAGTTGCAGTTATTAACCCATAAAAGTTACTGTCCGAGTTTGGCTTGTGCAAGTCATTTTGACTTTTAAAGCGTTTTTAACTTCAATTTTACGTATAATTATTAAATTTCTGAGTTGGTTTTTTTCTTTTGTACGTGAAAGATATACACAAATAAGAAAATAACTATATTTTTTAAAAAATAATTAAAATGTATGATTTTTAAACGATCGAAAATATTTTGGTATAGTGTCCGGGTTGGAGCCACTGTATAATAAACTCTTGTTGCATTTTATTACTTGTATTAGCTTTGTATTATTACTGATTAATATTATTGTAAATATTTATTGACTTAAATTGTAGAATTTTTTGTAAAGCAAATACAATGAGTAAACTAATTTCAATTGATATTCATAAACTTCTAAACAAATTTGTTGGTAAGACTTTCAAAAAAAACTTTCAAAATTGGGAAAAAGAAAATAAAGCAAGAATTTTTTAGTTAATCGAAAAATTAAAATAATGCGGCCTATTGTGATCTTTGTAAAGAAAAATCCACCAAAAAGTGATGTTAAAATATTAGACGATGCTAATAGTTTCTATGCTACATTTCACATAAAGAAGTCTTTTATCCCAGAGTAATTTAGAAGTGACTTCTTGATTATGTAAAAAAATATAAAAGCAAAGATGTTTATTTCTAGAACAATGTCCTATTAAGCAATAAAATCAAATTTCGTGTTTAGTCAGAAAAAAAAATTACAAAAATATGGAGAACCAAAAAAGAAGAACTTTCAGAACAATATTGTAGATTCACGGTGTGAGGAAATATTTGGTTAAGTCTGATTTTCATACAAGGTAATGAATGAAGTAGATTGTTTAAACATATTCAAAAAACAATTGAAAAAAATGAGACATGCAAAGATCTTGATTTCTTTAACAAGACAATGATATTAATCACACTGCGTGGATGGTACGTATTCTCTCCTTTAAGAATTGTTTTCTTATAGACTTTTTAACGGGTTAAATATGGTGCACCTTTTATTTTTGTTGTAGTAAAACATTTTTTGTTACGTTTAAGAATTTTGTAGCCTCACAAACAGTGTAAAATATAAAATGTTTGAACTTATTGTATTTTAAAAGACTGGAATAGAAACTAAATTATAGAAAAAAAGGGTGAATACTTTATATTGTCGCTAACAGTATATTAACACATGTAAAAATATTGGGAAAAATTGTTATACGTACCAAAATATGTACGTTTTTAATGGCTTTTGAAAGTTGGTGGATTTGCATCGAGTTTGGTCGATTTTTGAAAAAATTTTGGTAGAATTTCAATTTGTTTAGTGACAAGTGAGTGAGCATCAGTGTTGTCATATTTATTTAAAAAAAATCTTACAATTTGTAAAAAAGAAATTTTTCCCAAAAACCCCTTCATTCTTTAATCATATAAAAAACACTAAAACTGCATGTATTATAGTTTTATTTTAATCTTAAAAACATAAACTAATATATTGATATGTATTTAACACATATATAAAATGTCATTACTTTATTACGTAATTTAAGCGTTTATATACATATGGATTTGTATAAGTTTTACATTGTCCTATTGAATTTTAAATACATTTACTTAATAGGTATAAAGTTAGTATAATTACTGTTATTTCCTTATCAAAAAGCCCTTTGTTCTTAAACTACCACACAAGATTGAAATATCTAATTTATTTCTAATTTTATTTCAATTAATTTGAGAAATATTCTCTCATCATTGGCAGTAGTTATAGGAACCGATAAACATGCAGTCAACATTGCCATGCCAAAACCTTGTCCATAGCCAATATTAACTATTAATAAAGTAAATATTCGAAGATTTTTTTTTGATTTAGGTAAATAAATACATAAATTTATCTAAACTACATAGATTTTTAGAAAACTTTTTTTTGGAAAAAAATTTTCTGCATTTAAAAAAACTAGCAAATCAAGATAAACATTGCAATATGACAACACTGGTGAGCATCACGGTTGGCAAATGTGGCACAATCGTGCCATTTAAAAAAAAATTGTTATTAAGAAAACCGTACTATTTTTCCCTGTTGTAAATACTACTCAAAATTGCAACAATGATGACAAAAATTCCTTTACGGGTATTAGTTTAAAGTGAATAACGTCACATACATATGTTATTTTTTGTACTGTGAAACATATACATTTCAAAAATACATTGAAAAAATAACAACAAAGTTTGCAAAATCGTGTGTGGTAAAAACTTTGTTGGGTTTTTTTACAGTGTTTGTATAAGAAATAAATTTGAAGGGTGTGCCTTTTATATGTAAATAAGAAATATGAAATTTTTTTTAAATAGGTAAGTTGCTTATACATATATAAACTGTTAATTTCTAATTTGGAAATGTTTTTTTAGAAAAGTGAAACAAACTGATCAAGCTTCATGTTCGCTTATTAAAAAATGATATGAGCATCATTGGTAGTCAATACAACCTTCGAAGACATGCCGAGACAGACTTCCATAAAAAATTTGAAATTGAAGCCAAAAGTGACCCAAAACTAGATAATTTTATCACTAAGGTGACAGCTTCAGATTCTATTAGCAATAAAGCTAAGAACTTGATTATGTTCACAAATTTTTCAGCTGAACATAGTTTAGCATTCGCTGTCCTGGATCATTTTAATTCTGTACTAAAAAACGGGATACCAGATTCTTCCATTATAAAAATTTTAATATTAATCGTAAAAAGGGCATGAAATACATTGTAGATTGCAAACAATATTTTTCAATTATTGTGGATGAGAGTACGGACTGCACGATGTCAAAAAATTTGGACATTTTGGTACGTTTATATGTTGGAAAATGTGTTGATCGATTTTTTACCTTAGTTCAAGTACCTGACGGTTCTGCTCAATCGTTTTTTAATGCTATTATTTGTGTTTTACAGGATAATGAAATTCCCATTAAAAATTTAGTCGGATGTGGTGCAGACAATTGCTCTGTTAAAAGAAGTTCAACCAAATTTGTACGTGTTTGGTTTTATCTGCCACAATTTAAATTTGGCGTCACAAAATGCTGCACAGTGTTTGCCTAAAACAGTCGAATTCATTAGTCAGAGAAATCAACTATTATTTTTGCAACAGATATTCTCGAAAAGAAGATTTTGCTAAATTACAAAACTATTTTAATTCGGAAGAATACCCTATCCAACTAGATGGCTATCACTCCAAACAGCTGTAAATAGAATTATCGAACAGTGGGAACCTTTAACACACTATTTTACTCTAACAATCTTCGAATTGAAGGATAAAGAAAAAAAAATAGTTTTATTTTTTACAATCAAAAAGGCGATACAATGTAATTACATTTTTTTGTTATATGTCTTAAAGGTAATTAATGATGTTATTATTCAAATACAGAGCGAAGATATCCGTGTGCATGTACTGATGAGAACGATTTCGTTTTTATTTATTTATTTTTATTATTAAGTCTATAGACAATATATCCGTACAGACTAAAGATTTAAACAAAAGTATATTCTTAAATTAAGAATTAAAATGTAAAATGATTTTCCTTTTTAAGAGACTATTACTTTCAGAAAGATTTATAATATTATAACATTTATTAAAATTTAAACAATTCTACGAAATGGGTCGTTCTTTGCATATACAGATCTGTGATAACTTAAATTTATCAGCTAAAAGTTCCGAGTAGGTTTGACTGCAACGCAAATGTTAACTTTACCAAGCAGGAATTCGGAATCAACATCACCACGAATGAGACCAAACATAAAAGAAACACTAAGCGTTATCCGACGACTTCTTAAAGTTGGTAGCTTAATAAGACCAAGCCTACTTTCATATGACGGCAGCGCATAAGAATTCCAACCAAGGTCACGGAAACAAAATAATAATAAAAACTGCTTTTGTACAGACTCGATGCTGTTAATATGGTATAGTATGGATCCCATATAATCGATCCATATTCAAGTATTGGTCGAACTAATGACGTGTATAATTGTTTCGTGATATAACGATCTGAAAACTCTTTGGGCCAGCACTTCATAAAACCAATAACACCTTTTGCTTTGTTACGGTTAGTGCAATATGATCACGAAAGCTTAGAATGATATATGTTTAAATTTTTTAATATTTAATTCCATTAAATTTATTTGACACCACATACAAATTTTATCAATATCCGACTGTAGTAAAATCTAATCATGAGGGGTATTCAAAGTCAATGATACACTTCTGTGTCGATTAGATACAAGGTACCAAGCAAACAAAAACTATATTTCAGTTTATTGTTGATTGACACAATATTTTTTTTATGTTTTGAAAAACTGTTGATTTTTTATTTAAATTATTTTAGGAAAATTATAATTTGTTCAAACTAAAAAGATCATCTTTAGTTATTAAAAATCATCAAACCATATTTTGGTAAAAAAACTATCAAAAATAAGATAAAAGATGGCATACATACATACATTTTGTTTCGATTTTCTTATGTAGTTCAGGAATCTATCAGATTTTATATGGCATAATCGCACAAATTTGTAGGATCGTCAGTCATGTTCTTTGCCGACATGCAAGGCAAGCCAAACTATATATTGGTATATATGAGCATATACAGACATATATTTTGCAAATCGATGCTGCAAGCCTTTAGATAAGGAACCAATGTTTAGAGGAAGTTTTGTGTTTTTGCTGATACTTTCATTCAATATCTAAACATCAGGGGTGCGCACAAAGAGCGAAACACTAAAATTGATAAATACACTGAAAGTATTTGTTCACACAAAATATAAACATGCATAAATTTATGTAGCTTATTATTAACACTTCTTGGTGTCACTGATGCCAGAAGTTACGATTTTAGGTGCCACGAATTTTGCTCTTAAAATTTTTCTTATATAGTAAAATTACAAATTTCAAGTAAGATCTGTTTTACTAAAGTATGACAAAGAGTTATTAGTTAATTCCTAATGTACTATTATAGTAAATCATACACCGACACTGTGTATTAAAAAGAGATAAAAATGAAGCCAGTAGACAGTTTAACAACGATGACACGGTAGAAGTGGTATGTTGTTCTCTTCTCATTGTGAACTAGCACAATAAAACTCGAGCGTCATCAACTAAGAACAAGATTGGATAGAGTCAATGGAAGCCTGTGATGTGCTAGCAAATAGTCGGGTGGGGGGTTCGTGACTCATCTATTCCTGCCTCTATTCTATTACATAATTTTTTTGAAGACTCCCGAAAGTGATCTTATATATACTTTACATTACGACTATGTGGACCAAAAATAGTTTAGTTTTTCATTAAAACACACACAAGCTCGTATTAATCACTGGATTATTTGAAAGAGTTTTCCGGATAATTTCCATATTTTTTTTTTAAACAAAAAACTTAAAATTTAGCGCTCAATGCCTGTTCTTCTCTCAGAGTTCTTTCGGAAAAACTCTAACTCCCACGTTACTTAATTTTTTCTATCGTACAAAGGCTAGAAATTTCTATAAAAATCAATTTTTTTACATTTGATAGAAAAAACCCTAATAAATTAGATTTAGCCTACTAATATGCATAATGAAAATTTACACTTTGCCTTTAACCCTCAATTTTGTTTCATATCTATATACAATTTACAAATTCCCTATTCTTTTCTCATATCAACACATATCGCGACAATGTGGTCCAAACAAACACCTTTTTTCTCTCAACATTCTAAATACCATAATCTATACGAAGGTCAACATGTTTCCTAAAATCTATTTGTATGGTAACAAGTAAACTATGCCAAACACATACAATTTTTATCAACATTCTAACATATGCTGCTTTTTCGATTCAATGCTCCAATACAATTTGTGTTCTACAATACCATCTGTCTATTCTAAACATGTATACTTATCTACATTGAAAACAAACATATGTATGTTACAAAAATAAACAATCCTATGGATTATTAAGATGGGTATGAGAAAAAATAATTTCCATTTAAACTAATAAGAAAAGGAACAAAATAGCTAAACCAGAAAATGTTCAACTTAAACTGCATAACATTTACTCTGTGAGTGAAAATGTTAGGAAGAATAGAATTTTTAAATAAAATGTGTCAAGTTAGCTATTGATTGCAATCGTTTGTCCACTATGATCGAATATCTTTCCATCATTATAGGACAACACATAGTTATGAATTCTTTATTTTTCCTTCACGATCGCTTTCAGAAACAATGGCGCAAATTTAGCGTTGAATTTCTTTTCCACGTTGATCTTTACAAAATTTCGACGATATACTTCTTGTCCAATTATAAAGCTCTCATGTCTAGTTCGAAGATTATAAGTTCTCTGATTTTGCAAGTATGCGTTGTTGAGATACTTTTGAATATCTTGCCGAATCAATTGTGAATTGTCATCTCTTGATAATGAGGATGTTGATTCATTTAGCATTTTTAAGTTTTTAAGAAGAGCATATAGAGCCATGTAAAATCATATTAAACCCAAATAAATAGTATGGTGACATATTTATCGATTGGTGGTATCCGTTTCTGAAAGCACAATTGATAACACTGAGATTTACATCCCATTTGGTATGATCCTTTTAAAGCAAACTTCTTATTGCTGCTATGATTGAACGGTTTACACGTTCAGACGCGTTCGATTGAGGTGAATATATAGCCGTATATATATGTTGAATTCCAAGAGAAGTGAAATAGGCATACAGATCATTCGCTTTAAATTGCGACTCATTATCACTTATGATTGCCTCAGGGACTCCATAAACGTGATATATGTGCTTCTGAAGAAAATCTTTTATAACTGTAGATGTAAACTTCTTTAATGGTTGAAGTCATTGAAATTTTGAAAAATTATCAAGAACAATAAGAATTCCAATTTTACCTGTCTTACTTCTTGGGTAAGGAACAAGTGAATCTATATACAATCTTTGGAATGGTTTCATAGTTATACTTGTTTCAGGTTTTAAAATAAAATGTGGATATTTCGTGGTCTTACACACTTCACAATTTCTAATATATGTTCTTACACCTTTTGTCGTTCCTGGATAATAAAAATTACGTTTTAAAATAATAATTCATTGAGAATTGACTGCTTTGTATGCCAGATTCATTCAATTGTTCCACCGAGTTTTGATTCATTGCAGGCATTTTATTCGACATTTGTAAGGTTCTAGATTGGTTAGAAAAATTCAGATTTAAAAAATTTGATTTACTTTTTCTTCAATCATTTTAGTAACAATATCATAAATAATTATATTTGATGAAATATTTTGTGGTAAATCTTGAGAAATTACTTTGTGATAAATCTTCTTACCAGGTTCAGGGTCTTGAATAGTTTCAGTTCGTTCATCGGCAGAATCATTTAACTGCACCAAGGAGTTAACAGTGTTTAAAAAAATATTCCTATTTGTACTTCTAGTCTAATATATTCTCAAAAATTCTCCACGCGATTTAGCTTTCTGCTTGGGAAGATTCTGCTTTATAGGAAATATGAGTTTACGAAGATCTGGTATTTCACATGTTAATAAACAAATAGGACATTCTTTTGCAGTAATCAAAGAATTTTCAATACAAGCTTTATGAAATGTATGATTGCATTGATTTACAATCATACATGGAACTTTGTCGTCCATTTTCTCCGTGCAGATATGACAAAGTGCTTCAGAGTCTATTAAAAAACATTTTGATGCAAATGTCGTTATTCCGATGTAAAGGTGGTGATCGGAATAACGACATCCTAACGAATTATTTAATATTAAATACTGAAGCAATCCATTATTCTTAGAAACAAGATTGTTTCGCTATTCAATTCAAAAAAATAATAACAACAATAGAAAAACGATTCGAAATTCTATCCGAATTACTAAAATAAAATTACAAACTAGATTTTCTCAAAATGTGTACAACACAGTGAAACTAATATACATACGTAGAAGAACTAACAATCCTACCAAAACAAACAAAACACAATATCAGAAATATTATACTTGTCAATTCTAAAAAATAATATTTAAATCTATAAAAAACAGAAAAGTTTTCCAAAACTAACACTTATCAAAACACAAAGTCAAACTGTCATTATAGAGTTTCCTGCGTGAAATATTTTTGAAGGGCAAAAAAAATTATAAAATCAACATATATCAATATAGTCACAAGTAGCGACAAACCTCATTTTCCATTCCTCAATTATACAACGAAACTTGCGAATAGAAATTATAATATAGGGTCCCCCAAATAATTTTTTTTTTTTTTTTTGAAAATGCTATAAAAAAAACTTTCTTTTTTTATTTGAAAGTACAATCCTTCCTGTTAATAATAGAAAATAATTTCATTCAAATGGCTGCCTCGGCTGGCCATGCAGTAGCCTACACTATCGGTCCAATTTTTAAACACATTACTGATTGTGTGCAGCTGTATTTCACCAATGGCTTCACGAATATTGACTTTAAAGCGTCAATTGTCCCTGACTTGTTGGCGTAACACTGATCTTTGACGGCACCCCACAAATAATAGTCGACATCAGCTCTGCGGCTGATAATGCGATCTTCAAAAACAGGGCGCAAAACATAGACATATATATATATGATATTGATATATATATATCAAGTCTGTTTTCTATATGCATATATATATATATATATATATATATATATATATATATATATATATATATATATATATATATACAGACTTATGTATATAAACAAAATCCAAGAGTATATTTTCTTTAATTTTTAAATTGTAATATAATAAATAATTTTTTTTTTTAAAAAGGATACATATTTTAAAAATCGTTTTAATTTTGAATATGGCATGATTTTTTTGATACTCTAAAATGTATATATATATATATATATATAATTCACTGTGACGTTTGTTGGAATGATCACATATTTCAAGTGTCTTGGTTTTTTGAGACGGTGCAAGAAATACTTCACTCCATCTGATCTCCTTAATATATACAAGACCTATATCCGACCCAAAATGGAATACAACTCTCATGTATGGGCCGGTGCTTCAAAGTCTATTTTGGAGCTTCTCGACCGCGTACAGGAGAGGGCGAAGATGCTCATATATATATATATATATATATATATATAGAAGATGCTCATATATATATATATATATATATATATATATATATATATATATATATATATATATATATATTCAAAGTCTATTTTGGAGCTTCTCGACCGCGTACAGGAGAGGGCGAAGATGCTCATATATATATATATATATATATATATATATATATATATATAGAAGATGCTCATATATATATATATATATATATATATATATATATGAGCATCTTCTATATATATATATATATATATATATATATATATATATATATATATATATATATATATATATATATATATATATGAGCATCTTCGCCCTCTCCTGTACGCGGTCGAGAAGCTCCAAAATAGACTTTGAAGCACCGGCCCATACATGAGAGTTGTATTCCATTTTGGGTCGGATATAGGTCTTGTATATATTAAGGAGATCAGATGGAGTGAAGTATTTCTTGCACCGTCTCAAAAAACCAAGACACTTGAAATATGTGATCATTCCAACGAACGTCACAGTGAATTCTCATGCCCAGAACATCAAGAGCATCTGATTCCTCAATATCCACATTGCCCATTGACACAGATGACAGCACACCACCACGTCTGTGTGTTAAAAAAGAACATGGAGTCTTGCGTGCATTAAAATCGACCCTCTTCTCAAGACTCCACTCGGAGACCTTCGCCAGGTCACCTATGTGTGTGACGTTCATATTCATCCTTCTTGCCCCAACCTCCAAATGCCTCGGTCTACGATCAAAAGAATATGAGTGACAAATGTTGCTGTCATCCGCAAGAGTAGATAGGATTAGAAGTGAGAAGAAGAAAGTCGTTAAGAAATATTAGAAAAAGAGTAGGAGAAAGAACAGAGCCTTGCGGTACCCATGAGTTTACCCTGAACTCGTCGGATGAGACCCCATCTATAACCACTCTTATATAGCGATCTCTGAGAAAACTCGATATAAATCGAGAGAAGTGACTACCGACACCAAAAGTAGTAAATTTCGAAATGAGAGCCTCGTGCCAAACTCTTTCAAACGCCTTTGAGATATCCAGAGCCACAACCTTACTCTCGCCAAAACCATGAATGGACTTGTTCCACTTCTCCGAGAGCAACGCCAGCAGGTCACCAGTAGAACGGCCCTTTCGGAAATCGTACTGACTATCGCTAAGTAAATCGTTGGACTCCAGATATCCCACAAGGTGGTGATTAATCATACTCTCCATAACCTTGGAGAGTGCGGAACAAACTGCTATTGTACGGTAGTTCTCAGGGTTACTAGACTTGCCCTTTTTGGGGATTGGCGTTTCATTAGCAACCTTCCAGCAAGATGGAAAAATACCGGCGCGATATGACGCACTGAAAAGGTGAGCTAATGGACGCGCAAGCGTCGAAGAGCACTGCTTCAGGACCAGTGCTGGTATGCCATCCGGCCCAGAAGACTTGTTAACGTTAAGATTTGCAAGGACTTTTTTTACAGCACGAGCTCGAAAGAATATACTAGGCATAGTTACTGATAATCTTTCAAGTTCGGGCAGTGGTTGAACGCTCTCCGGCAAGTGAGAATTACTTGCAAACATTTCGGCCAAAAGGTTTGCCTTTTCAACTGGGTTCGTGAATGTGTGGTCATTCTTTATAAGAGCAGGAACCGAACTAGCGTTGTTCCTCAGCCTTTTAACGAATGACAAAAAGTTTTTACTTCCCCGCGGAAAAGTAAGAACTTTAGCACGAAGGTGCTGCTCGTATAAAGCCTTTTCGCATCTAAGTACTGCAGCACATGAAGATCTCGCCTATTTGCGAACCAAATCAGTATGGGCACATTTGTTACTGCGCCAATTCTTGAATGCTTCCTCTCTGGATCTGACTGCCAATTTACACGTCAGATTAAGCCAAGATTTGTTTCTGGGTTTAATTGAAAGCTTTTTGGATGGGATGAAAATATCCATCCCTAGCCTTATTATATTCACCACAATTTCTGCCATGGCATCGAAGTTTGAGTCAAGGAAACAACGAGCATCCTCGTAGTTAAAAATAGAGCGTTCCGTAGGCATGGGTCGAACCTCGCGAAGAGCCTTGAAACGCTAACAAAACTTTTCGAGAATCACGACTCAATACTGCAACAGCTTTTGCAAATAAAAAAAAAACGGTGATAAAAACATAACCTCAAATACGGCATTCGATCTTTCAAATTAAATAACGGAGTTTTGCTACGATTCAGAGTCAGCAGTATATTTTGAGTCATGGTACAACAGATATGAGCAGCTTTTAAATGAAATTCATCCATCGAATTACGAGAATTACTTAAACTTAATTCTGCCAAAAATGACATGTGATTTTACTTGTCAAGAAACTTGTAGAATTATTTGGTCCCAAAAAGACATCGTTTCATCGCCGGTATGAGTGTCTACGTATGGAAGCAAAGTAAACAAACTTTGTGAATGGTTCGAGTTGTCTAAAATATCAGCAGATGAGTTCAAGAGCTTAAATTTTATTCTTGGATTGAGGTCATCACGCGATAAGGAAATCCGCACGTATCTTTTGTCAAAACTAAATGACGGCACACTCAAAGGAATCAACAAACTTATAGCCGAGTGTCGAATGCTCATAAATTTAAAGTCAGTTGCCTATTTAGTTGAGAAAAACAACACATCAAAGACAGCTGTAAATTCTATAAAACAATCTCGAGTTAAAAGGTACCCAACAAACTCACATCAAGAACAAGTTGGAAGTGGTAAATCACGTGGTAAATCATCAAGCACCCCGTGCACACCGTGTTGGGCATATGGCGGAATGCATTATATGAAAGATTGCCAATACAAAAGCAACGAGTGTAAGCAATGTGTACGGGTTGGACACAAGGAAGGTTATTGTGGCTGTTTCTCAAACAAACAGTCAAGCAAGATAAGTACTTTTTCCAAATTCAATCGTGATAAATCCTTTATCAAAGAAATTTTTGTTAATAGCGTAGGTGATATGCAAACAAAGCACAAATTCATAACATTGCGCATAACGTAACCCTGCAAATCGACTGTGGGTCAGATATTACAATCATATCGAAATCAATGGCAGGCCTAAATTAATAAAACTCACATCAACAGCACATAACGCTGACAGGCGCCGTCTTAATATAATTTGTCAATTTATGTGCCATATTTGTTTTCAAAATGTCGACAAAACTCGGAACAGATTTCATAGGTTTAGGATTGTGTACCAAAGCAAGAGTCAAGCTATATCAACGTCCAGTAGCTTATGCAGTTTTACCTTTAGTAGACGAAGAATTATAGAGATTGCAAAGTTTAGGAACTATTTCTCCTGTTGAGTATTCTGATTGGGCGGCACCCATTGTCGTTATTAAAAAGAAGGAAGACATTGTCAGAATCTGCGCAGATTACTCAACAGGGTTAAATGAAGCACTCCAACCTAACCAATTTTCGCTTCCAATTCCTGAAGATGCAAAAATCGGAAACGCTAAAGTTTTCAGTCACATTGACCTTTCCGACGCTTTTTTACAACTCGAAGTTGAAGAAGGTTCACGTAAAATGCTCACTATCATCAACACGCATCGTGGACTTTTTACTTTCAACAGATTACCACCGGGTAAAAAATCAGCTCCGGGAGCATTTCAGCAGATAATGTCAACCATGGTCGATGATATTGACGGTATTGCTGCTTACATGGACGACATCATCGTTTCAGGCACTAGCGAAGCAACTCACAATGCTCATCTAGCACGTGTTCTAGAAAGAATAAAAGATTTCGGTTTTACACTTCAAATAAAAAAATGCAAATTTGGCATGCAGTCTGTACGATATCTTGGACAAGTCATTGACAAGGATGGACTTCGCCCTGACTCTGGCAAGGTCGAAGCCATAACAAACAATAGGTAACTTCGACCAAAACAGTTACCTATTGAAGAAGTGGATACAGAATTACCTTTGGATATTATTTGCCACGAACCCAAACAACAACCACCAAGGCTACTGTCAGCACCCTTGCCAATTCGTGATGACCCAGGCGACAACGAAAGGAATACCTCAACACCTGCTCGCAGGCCAGTCAGAGAGCGAAAACAACCCCAGTGGTTCAGAGACTATCATTTTTGATGGGGAAGGTGTTGGCATCACTGTTTTTACAAATGTAAGCCAAGAAGAAAAGGAACTTTTAAAACGAAAAGCCATTAGAGCTCTAGCAGTGAACGAATTAAGAAGCTATTTTGTATAAGTTGTAATTAAATATTTTGCTAATGAAAATAATTAATTAAATATATATAATTTGAATTTTATTTTTATGTTGTTTTCACTAAAAAACACAGCAAAATAGAAATGGATTTTCACTTACCAGATACCTTGCTAGATGACATGTTTATTTGAAATTAATGTTGCTATAGCTGCATCAATAAATTAATTTTTTAAATATTCTTGCATAAGTAAATGTATATTCTATTGATGACTTTAAATCAACTTCATCAAAATTTAGGGCTAATTACTAAAATTGTGAATCAAATTTTCACAAATTCCAGATAATAATAATCACTTTCCAAATATTAATTTTCTTTTCTCCTTCATCTAACCTAATAAAACAAATCAAATTTTAAGCCATGATATTTGAACAAAAATTATAAAAAAAAAAACATATTCGTAATAAAAATAAAATACAAAGTTAAATAGTGGCTTGTTCCTTCTTCTAAGTTATAAGGGATCTTCCTTTAAAAGGGATTGTCGCCGAAAGTTCTCGTTTGGTGAATTAAAAATGTAGTGGAAGGACCGTTCAGTAAGCGCAGTGAACTTCAGGCATTCAGCGTAACTTGTAATTTGTCAGCAATCTAATCTGTTCCTCTCTCAGAGTTCCTTCGGAAAAACTCTAACTCCCACGTTACTTTATTTTTTCTATCGTACACGGGCTAGAAATTTCTATAAAATCATTACATTTGACAGAAAAACCCTAATAAATTGGATTTAGCCTACATTATGCATATTAATGCATAATGGAAATTTACACTTTGCCTTTAACCCTCAATTTTGATTCATTTCTATATACAATTTAATTTACAAGTTCTCTATTCTTTTCTCATATCATCACATATAGCGACACTGTGGTCCAAACAAAAGCTTGTTTTTCTCAATATTCTAAATACCAAAATCTATACGAGAGTGCAGCATGTTTCCTACAATCTATGTATACGGTAACAAGTAAATTTGCCTACACATATGCAATGCTTATCAACATTTTAACATATGTTGTTTTTCGATGCTCGGATACAATTTGTGTTCTCAACTCCATCCGTCTGTTCCTAAACATGTATACTTATCTACATTGAAAACAAACATATGAATTAACAGAGAACGTCTGCACAAAATTATGCTGACGATGCACACGCGCAGGCAGGTCGTGGTTCGATGCGGAATCATGTTTCGTCTGGGAATTTAGAGTGTCAACAGAATTATTTAGTTATAAGTATTTTAAAAATCATGTTAATGGTGAGTCTTATGGGGGAAATTGGCTGAAGCAGTCATGAAATAAAATTGTATTATAAAAATAAAATTGTCGTGTTTTTTTAGTGGACGGTCGGTGTCCATTCAAAAAATTAATTTTTTTATATCCCCGGACAGAAGAAGTTAACTGGCGCCCGAGCAGGGACCTGCTAAGAACAAGCGGAGTTCTTACAAAGTAAAATATAATAAGTGAAATAAGTTTCTGCGATTCCCACGGGACCCTCCAGAACCTAATAAAAAACTAGAAAAATAAAATTTTAATATTTTAATATTTTTTTGAAAAAAGGAAAGAAAATAAAAAGTTAATTCTGTAAAAATAAAAAAAAAACACAAAATATAAAAAACTAGTGACAATTAAGTAGAAAATCGATCCAAGGAAATATCAGTAAATTTATAAAAAAAGGAGATATATTAGAAGGCATATTCTTGAAAAGTGAAGAGAGATCCTGTAAAGTTTTAAAAGCAACCAAAATATAAGATATTTCATCCCCGGAAACGATTTCCTATGTGCATTAAACTTCTGTAAGTAAGGAACATCTACAATCTAAGGTAACGGAGTTAACTGGCGCCATAAACGCTGTCCTAACTCAGCTGAGAACTCTCGACCAGAGAATGATGAATTTACAGCAAAGGCCCAGTAACCCTGCGGTTGTTGAGGGCGAAAGTCCTCCTCCCCTGTGTGTTCCAACCACAGAGGCGGAATTAAATTAAATTGGGAAACTTCCTGATTGTGTAAAAGACTTGCAGTCTTTCAAAGGTGATCTCACGCAGTATGTATCTTGGATACATAGCGTGGTGAGTATCCTGGGAGATTACGGAATCGTCTGGCAGAAGCCGATACATAGGGCTATTGTGCAGGCTATACGCCGAAAATGTAGAGAAAAGGCTGATGTAGCCCTTACCTGCTACAACATATCCGAAGAAGATAAAAAAACTACCTTTATCTGCTTTATGCAGACAAACGTGATGTTTGCACCTTAGAACATCAATTAACCCAACTAACCCAGAAGGGTATGAGCGTAGATGAGTTCCACGCCACAGTCAATCATCTGTTCTCCTTGATTATAAATAAACTAAAAACAGGAACCTACTCTGAGGAGACAACTAATGTCTTAATAGAGACCTATGGGAACAGGACTCTAGCAATTTTCAAAAGGGGTCTCAATGGCGAGCTGTCAAAAATGATAATGCTCATTAAGCCCAAGACACTCTTTGAAGCATAGTCACAATGTCCAGAATTAAGAAATAAAAATTACAGGTGCCAGGTCTCCTTGCATTCAGTCAATAGTCAAAACAGAGTCCAAGTTCCAATAGGATTCAGTTATTTCCAAATCACCACTCAAGTAAGACTCAAAACCAAGCTTCCTTCAAAAGTTTTGTACCAAAAATCGGTATCAACCTCAAGCAAACCCTTTTGTAAACCGACAATGTGAGCCACGGGGGGGCCTTTTAAGAGCAGGTTCGCCCCGGGTCAGCCCAGCACCCGTTTAAACAACAAAGACTTTTTAACATAACACAAGAAGAGTGTGCAGACAATGAGGGCGAACTGGCCGACGACGAAATAAATTTTCGGACTTATGCCATTCCGGCTTACCGTACGTAAGTAATAAATTAAAGGATGGCTCAGTAATAAAATTTCTAATAGACACAGTGGCCACCAAGAACTTTGTTGAGCCAGCTTTATGTTCTATTTCAACAAAATTAGATAAACCATTTTTTGTTCGTACTGCTTCAGGAAGAATACAAATTAATGAGAAAGTAAAATTAAAATTCATTGCTTCATTTGGTGATGATACCACAATTACCTTCTATGTATCACTGGGATTCACATCCTTCAATGGTATATTAGGTAATGATACTCCACGTGAGCTTCAAGCCATAATAGACCATAAAAATAATACACTGACAATCTCGCCAGGGATCAGTATACCCCATTAAACGGACTTAACGAGCTTCATTACATTAAGTGACCTTATATCCGAATTTAGAGACATATTTGGACCAATAAATAACGAACTAGCTGCAAGCTCTGTTAAAGCCGAAATAGAGTGTACCACTGATGAGCCAATATACTCAAAAAGTTATTCTTATTCAGCTTGTATGCGTGCTAAGGTGGACAGACAAATAAAAGAACTTCTAGATAATAATATAATTCGGCCATCAAAAAGTCCTTACAACTCTCCCATTTGGGTGGTCCCAAAGAAACATAAACCAAATGGAGAGAAGCAATATCGGATGGTACTAGACTTCAAGAGATTAAATACTGTTACGATACCCGATACATACCCAATTCCAGGCATAAATTCAACTTTAGCGAGCCTTGGCAAAGCGAAATATTTTACAACCCTTGACCTCACTTCAGGGTTTCATCAGACTCCAATGAATCCAAGGGATATATTCCAAAAACAGCCTTTTCCACAATGAACGGAAAATAGGAGTTTTTGAGGATACCGTTCGGTCTACGAAATGCGCCTGTCATTTTTCAACGTATGGTAGATGACGTCCTGCGAAGTTGTATAGGAAGGATATGTTATGTCTATATAGTACTTCTGAAGAACACCTTGGGAAAGTATTCCAGCGTCTAAGAGAGGCTCACCTTAGGGTTAATTTAGAAAAAACTGCTTTTATGAAAACCGAGGTTGAATTCCTTGGTTATGTTGTCACTAAGGATGGTATACTGCCTGATAAGAAAAAGGTGAAAGCAATCCTTGACATTTTGTCACCCGAAACTCTAAAAGAGCTTAAAAGCTTTCTAGGATTACCATCCTATTTATAGGAGGTTCATTAAGGACTAAACCCTTAACCAATCTCACTCCTCAGCTCCTATCTGTATGGAGCTAAGAAAATATGCATTTTTACGGATCACCAACCCCTGACGTTTGCCATGAGTAACAGGAATTATAATGCGAAATTAAAAAGGTGGAAGGCGAGGATATAAGAATATAACTTCGAACTTATATATAAACCAGGGAAATCCAATGTAGTAGCCGTCGCTTTATCAGGCTTAAAAGCAGACTCAGTAAAAGCTGAGCGGACTTCAAGAGCTGAATCTACAGATCTGTGTGCCCAGATTGCGAATGAATCCTCCACTGACACTGCGAGTGAAGGTAGAGTAGGAAGTGAGGATTCAGATACCGTAACAGCTAGTGAAGATACGACAGAGAACAGGGACTCAGCTACTGTAACAGCTAGCGAAGGAATTGTACACAGCGCCGAACAAGATGGCACAGATTTGATTCCACATGTTGAAGATCCCATTAATGTTT
Source organism: Wohlfahrtia magnifica (assembly GCA_023159175.1). Taxonomy (NCBI): domain Eukaryota; kingdom Metazoa; phylum Arthropoda; class Insecta; order Diptera; family Sarcophagidae; genus Wohlfahrtia; species Wohlfahrtia magnifica. The sequence goes on along the minus strand of JAKWBJ010000159.1, from coordinate 179,576 downwards.
TTCGCAATCAAATTATAATACGACAATTCCAATCAGATATGACTGCACACATTAATCCTCATCCTGGTTATAACCGACACATCATATCTTTAGAAGAAATTAACAAAGAAAATCTTACACGAATCCTGAAAGAAAAACTTAGAACTGATGTTCTAATGGGATTAAAAATCCTGAACAGTATTTTTGGTTATTGCAAGAGGTTTATTTAGAACACTTTTCACACTATAAGCTACGAATCACTCAAAGACTTGTAAAAGATGTTACTTGTCCAGATAGGGTCTGCTCCTTGATAGAAGAAGAGTACAAAAAAGCACATAGAAATAAGGAAGAGAATAAACTACAGCTCTTGGAAAAATACTATTTCCTTAAGTGAAAAACCTTGTAGGAAGGTATACAAAACATTGTGAAATATGCAAAGCTAGCAAATATGGTCGAAAACCGCCAATACCTAATCTTCAAACAACTCCGATTCCTTCTTATCCCTGTGAAATACTGCACATAGATATCTTTGTTCTCCAAAATGAGTATTTTATTTGTGTTTTAGATAAATTTTCAAAATTTAGGAAACTTTTTTCCTTTTAGAAATCGTTCAGCCTTGCAAATGAGAGAAAAAATTATCGAAACCATTAATTACTTCTCGACACCACGTGTTTTAGTCACTGACAATGAATGAAGATTTATCAGCCCAATAGTAATGAACGTGATTCGACAATTTGGTGTCAGGGTATATTTAACCCCAGTAGGTCGCAGTAAGGTGAATGGACATGTGGAACGATTCTATTCAACGAATAGGAAACCAGTTGATATTTTCTTTAATAGAGCTGAAAGAATTAATTACCAAAAGTTGGAGAACTTTAGGCGAAAATTAAATAGGGAGGTAAAAAATCAATAAAAGAAAATCAAGAGAAACATAATACTAGACGTCGTGTCATATCGAAGGATAATAAAGCGGGTGGTATCGTTCATGTTAGAAATAGATCAAAACAAAGCATCGACCACTTTATGAAAAAGCGGTCGTTAACAAAAACAATCGGGTCACAGCGCAAACAAGCACTGGAAAAAAGATTCACAAGCCTACATTAATTCCTAGGAGATACCTCTAACAAACGGTCTCTAAATTCAAGTGGTAGGTGTAGGAATTCAAATATTCATAGGTACCATGAGAAATAAAGACGAAAAAATATAAAACTACTTACAATTTGTAATAAAAACTAAAAAGAAATACCCTTAACAAATGATTCCTAAATTCTAGTGGTATGCGTATTTACGCAGGGGTTTAAATCTCCAAGGGCACCAGAGTATTGCCTAGAAATAGAAATAATAATAAAAAAAGAATAAAAATAAATCTTCTAACTTTTTCAGAAGAAAGTAAGAAATAGAAATAATAAATAATATTAAAAGTATAACAAGAAATTTAAAAGTAAAGAATGATATTTAAAATGAAAAATTGAACACAAGACATATTTTGAAACTCAATGGTATCCCTTTATGCGATTTCTTTTTTTGGGACGACGATTTGTGATAGTGATATCCTCACTGTCATAGGTCATGGTAGATCTCCGTACCACGAGTAGGTTTCTTGCAATTAAACCATCAGCGCTCGAAACTACGGGATTTACGGTTCACACAAAAAATATAAACAAATGGTCCCAAAATATAGTGGAAACCGCATATTTGCGGAGGGGGTTCAATTTCCCATGGGTGCCATGAGAACAAGGAAATCGTACTATTGGAAAAGCATTAAAATAAATAAAAAGGGCAAAAATTGAAAGAAAAAGCCTTAAATTATAGCAAAAAATACAAATAAAAATCAAAAAATTTAACAAAAAAAAAAAAGAATTGCAATAAAGGCATAAATTATAAAAACAATGAAAATATAAATTTAAAAAAAAAAACAAAAAGGGGGATGTGGCCTTCAGCATCAAAGATAAATATAATAAAAATTATAAAATTAAAACAGAAATAAAAGATAAAATTAATTAAGATAGAAAAACTAACTTAGAATAAGAATCTAATAACGGTAAAATGTTATATAAGTAGAAACTTGAAGTATAAATTTGATTGTACTAATTTCTTATCATACTAACACTCTAACAAACTAATCGTAAAGCTAGACGAAACGACATTTATCATTCCAGTCTCACGTGGTTCACGGCTGTGAGTAGCTCTCAAATATTTGAATACCACTCGCAGTTGGTTACATTCAAATATGGCAATGGTTGGCTGGTTGATGCAAGGTTTAACCTGGTTCATGTTATCAGCTTAGAAGAATACGAGCGCCTATTAGCTCAAACCGTGGCAATGCTCGCGAAAATTGCTGTGAACGAGAAAGAAAATATGGTAATTGATTTCCATGTTAATACAATTCCTTCAAAATTATATTGGATCGGTTCAGCTTGGAAATGGTTGACTGGCAATCCAGATGCAGTAGTAATGTACTCGACAGAGAAGAAATTCACCGTATAATTGACGAAATTGCAACGCTCCTTATTCTAACGAATTGGAGGCTATCGAGTACGCTGATCCCAGGGTATGCACAAACGGTTCAATGCTACTCTATGTCCTGTCACTGCCCAAGATAAGAGGAGTTGAGTATAACTACCTTATCGTCAAACCATTCGGGAAGGGAAGGGAAGATTATAGACTTGCCGTGTTAAACAGTGAATGAGAAGGAAACATATGGCATCACCGAACCATGTATGCGAATCAACAACAATACCGTGTGTGAGGGAAAGCTTGAAAAAACTGCCTGAAGATGATTGTATTCCAATTCCCATCAAAGTAGGTGAAAATGTTCCTACCGGTCCTGTGAAGAAGAGGTTATTGAACTTGTTATGGAAGATACCATATTCATTACCAATTTCAAAAGCAATCTGCAGAGCGGTAACGTTATTAAATTCTTTTCGGGAACCTACGCGGTGCAACTGAACAACGAAGAAGTGAAAATAAAAACGTAAACGAAGCGAGACGTCTATACAAATCCTACCCCAGATCGTCACAACCATCATAGAAGAAAGGCGTTAGCTTCACAATATGAGTCTACAAAACATAAAAAATTTAGAAAATCTAGACATAATATACCACTTCTCTCTAGTAGCGGATTGCACTATTTTTTTGCTCTTATCAGTCCTAGGTTACCTATGCTGGAAAGCTTTATGCTCTCAAGTGCGCCTTCCTCCGCTACAGAGCACGAGCAGCGCAGCACCTAAGCCTTAATCTGCGGGACGCAGATTTTTGGCAAGGGAGGAGTTAACACGATCAAGTGTGCATTAACAGAGAACATCTGCACAAAATTATGCTGACGATGCACACGCTAGGCTGGTGGTGGTTCAATGCGGAATCATGTTTCGTCTGGGAATTTGAAGTGTCAGCAGAATTATTTAGTTACAAGTATTTTAAAAATCATTTTAATGGTCATGAAATAAAATTGTATTATAAAAATAAAATTGTCGTATTTTCCTAGTGGACGGTCGGTGTCCACTGAAAAAATTAATTTTATTGATATCCCCGGACATTAAGTCAGTGGTTTAACGTGAGTACCTGCCCTAGGATGTTACCTCACGGTGCCAAAGCACGAGTGAATACAATGCGTCCACCAACGCCCCCACCTATGGTTAGAATCACCAGTGAGTACCAATTTAAAGCCATGTTATTTGGACATGACCTAACACCTTGGTGAGGTGCCGGAGACTATCTAAACTCCTACCGATCTATGGGTTACGGCACCCGGTTAAAAATGTAACTCACACCGAGCCAGCATAGCTCTCCCCGCGATTTGGGTTTAAACCACAGCCACCACGTTGCTCCCACAAAGGGGGCCTCACCATAGTCGGGCAGAAACCGAAATTCCTGGGGCTCCCGACACCCGTGGCACCAGAATTAAGCCTCCGGTCAGTATAAATGCTACTACCAGTGTAAGTCCCAAACAACTGCGGACTGGTGACCAAGATGGTGAATACAACAAACAAGAAACACTCAAATAACACAACAATAAACGGAGCCACCCTCACGGGAGAACTCAAAGTGACATCGTGCGCCACGGACACAATACACAAAACATGAACACAACCAGTCAAAAGTAGACCAGTACAAAAAAACACAATACCCAAAAACTGCAGCCACAAATCAAGCTGCAAACAGCAGGCCGGGAACAAACAGCAAACAGCAGACAATCACAGAAAGCAGCATAACACATCAACCGTCAACACCACAGCGGGACGCCAAGCTAGAAAAAGGCTAGCCAGGAGACCGCTAAGATGGTGATGCAGGTTCAACCTCCGCTAACAGTGCCGTCCTTCTACGCCTAAACACCTTAAGGGCAAAAACGCCCATAAGTACGATCGTCCAACAATACCCTACTGAAATCCCACACCCCCCCAGTATGAGTAATACCTATACTATCTAAATCCCTAACGTCATCATAGTCCGGGCACGAAGTCAGTACATGCCTCCAGTCCTCAATTCCCCTCCCACAACGACAGTCAGCTGATTCAGTCTGGCCAATTCCATGCAAAAATGCATTGAAAGAGCCATGTCCCGTCAGTATGAACCCCAGACTCAAGCCAAAGCCAAAGTCAGGGTGTTCCCGTATGAACGTAACGTCCGGAATGAATCCATAAGTCACCCTTCCCTTGTCGCTGTTCCTCCATCTCGTCTGCCACCTATCTACGAGGCACCCCTGCAAAAGGGCCTTATACCTATCTCTCCCATTCTCGAGCTCCGAAACAGAAAGCCAATCGTTCGTCCCAAGTGGCAGTCCCCTCTTGACCCTGAAAGCAATGCTACGACGCACCACTTCCAAGTCAAGCGGCGGTACACCAACAAGGACCTGCAAAGCGTCGGTAGAGACCGTCGGACACACCGGAACACATGCCAAGAGTGTAATTCTCTGACACGTGAGAATCTTACTCTGTCCAACAACAGACATGACCGTCTTATACCACACCGACGCGCCACACGCCGCACAAGCGACGAAAAGCCCATCGTATATGATACGGACGGCACGCCTGCTGAGTCCCCAATCACTCCTCCTAACCATTCCAACGATAGCTGCCAGTTTATGCCTGACATGGGTGAGATGAGCCTGGAAGCTCATACGCTCCCCTACAACTATGCCGAGGTACCTGACCTGAGTCAGAATGCTGTTGTCACCAATTCTAATGAATGGAGGCCGCCCGGTTGACAATATGCCCTTAAGCAACATCATCACCGTTTTGTCCACTGCGACGTCCACACCAACTCCTACACCCCACTCACAAGCGATACGGATGGCCTGGACACCCCTTCTCTCCAGCTCAGCACGAAACCGGCCTTCGATTAGGATGACCAAGTCATCCGAATACGCACACAATTTAAATGTCAGCCCGAGCTGTCTAGACAGAGTATCCATCATGAGATTCTAAATGAATGGACCACAGATGGACCCCTGCGGACAACCCCGAACAACCTCCATCCAAACCGTTTCAAAGGATCCAACAACACACGGTTTTCTATCCTCGAAATAGCTGCTTCAAATGCCCATCCCACGACAGCCAACCTCCGATAGCCTTCGTAAGACCTTGTCCCACGAAAGATAATCGAAGGCTCCCTTAAAATCAATGAAAAGCCCAAGCACATACTTCGAAGACGACTATTCGACAGAACTCTTCACATGCATCCAAGCGTCTTCGACGCATTTGCCTTCCCTAAAACCAAACTGGTAACATGAAGGGCCCTCGCTGTAGCATTCCTTGAGTCTGTACACCATGCTTCTTTCCAGCACTTTTCCAAATACTGGCAAGAGGCTGAAGCCCCGATAAGAGCGAGGATTACTCCTCACTCTATCAGGCGACTTAACTTACCTACCGTACACCGCCTCCAGGTATTCAGGGATGGCCCTCCAGATGTTCTTACACATCTCTCCGGTCAACCCATCCAAACCTGGGGACTTCCTGCTTCTCACCCAACAAAAAAAGTCATATACTTCCGACCTCTCCAAGTTTGGAGGGTCAGCAACCTCCACCGGTGGGTGAGGATAGTTGCCTGGCTCCGCCCTTGGAAAGAAAACCCCCAACAATGCGTCCGTGCAGTCCCTCCATGAAGACAACACGGTGTCGCCAACATGGAGGCATCCTATGTCCACCTGACTCTTTCTGCCCCTGCAGATACGGTAAACCCTACCCCAGGGGTCATCCCTATTGTCCTGTACAAATCTCCTCCACTCGTCCTCCTTAACTGTAACAATCATGTCCTTGTACGTCTTAAGGCTGCCAAGATACTCGGTCCTACGCTGAGCTAGATCTTCAGCATTGGTACGCCTACCCCTCTGGAAACGTCTCCGGAGGTGTCGAAAGCGCCGCCGCATCGTCTCTAATTCAGGGGTCCACCATCTGACCCTCTTGGGCTTCGCATAACTAGCTCGGCCCAACAGTGAATCATTCACCGCAGATGCCGTCCGGACAATCTTGTCAACCTGAACATAGCTTGCCCGAGCTCGCACGTCACCGCCTTCGAGCGCTGACAATTTAGCTGCAAAAGGCGCAACTCCATTAATGTCTGGCGTTCGCCCTGGCAACCATAGCCGAGTACGTGGGACACGCAAACGACAGCATATTATGGTCCGCTGGCAGGCCCCTCATCTCGCAGTTACGGCACCTCACCGAGTTAACACAACGGGAGGCCAGATATCCCATCATCCCGCATGTTCTGCACACGTCCTGCCCCATCCTGCCCTCACGCTGCAGGTGGTCAAAGCCGAGGCAGCGGTAGCAGTGCGGGATCGCATCCTGTGGCCGCAACCTGAAGCTGAACCACTTCACATAGACCCTGCCGTCATCAAGAAGCGCGATCGCAACACACTCACTGCACTCCAGTACAACGTTGACCTGTCCGGCAGGGTCAGACCTCCAGGGACCGGTAACCAGACGAACGCTCCTCTTAAACACCTCATAGCTCATACGTTCCTTCAGGTTCATCTCGAACAGCTCAGACATAAATTCATCGGGAGTGATCGCCGCGTGCACTCCGGCAACCACCGCCCTTGGACCAAGCTTATCGCTGACAGTCACCTCCAGACCGACCTCCTCAAACTTTTTGTTTGAGGCAATCTTCGACCTCTCCGCCACCGATGTACGAATAACCGCACCACTGGTCCTCTTCAGCGGCCGCATCTCGTGCACTCTAACCCCAAGGGTGGGTGCGACCTGTTCGACGACCTTACTCACTACCTCCTTGGAAGTTGCGCCCTTCTTCTTGTCACGAACGACCACCGACCAGGTTTCCACAGGCTTGGGTGTAGGCCTGGGAACCGCGACACCCTGTGCCCTTACAACTGCAGCAACCGTTGGGGCCTGAGCAACAGGCCTAGTAGCGGGAGCTGGCACCGTGGTCACTGACTGAGCAGGTCTGGGAGACTGGAGGATGTCCAGCCTACCCCTCAGCCGCTCATTGTCTACCAACAGTCTCATTACCGACTCCTCGTATCTACCAGCCTGGCTCATGAGTCTGCTCATCGTCTCCGCACTCAGATTCTCACCGAACAGCACCTCACGGAAACTGTCAGTGACAACCTTAACATCAGCCACAGTCACACCAGCATCACAGCCAATAGGAAAGGCGGTAGCCGAAGCCACAGCCCTTTTACGCTGTCTGCTCTCCCTGCCAACAGATGGCAACGTGGGAAACGCAGCAGAGAAACCACCACCAACTATAGAGCTATCAGAGATAGCAGCAGCAGCACCAGCATCTGACGTAGTACAAACACCAGAACCGGCAGCACCACCAACAACACCACCAACAGCACCACCAGCAGCACCACCAACACCAGCACCACCACTAGCACCACCACCAGCAGCAGCACCAACAGCAGATATCCCCGGACAGAGGAAGTTAACTTGTATGTTACAAAAATTAACAAATCTTATAAATTATTAATATGGGTTCGCGAAAAAAACGGTTTGAAATTTTGCCATATTTATTTTTTGTTGTGAAGTACAATTGTTCCGGTTAGAAATTAAATAGTATTTCATTCATACAGCTGGCTTCACAGTACCCCATTCGATCAGACCAATTTTCGAAAACTTTTTCGAGTATATGGGGTCGCATCTCGAAAATGGCATTACGAATGTTGACCTTCAAATGCTCAATTGACTCTGGTTTATAGTCTTATCTCTGTCAATTCGCATCTTCTTGGCGGCCAACTGATATAGTTTTCGGCTAATTAAACGGCTGTCGAACGTTTGACGCAATAAATCGATTGTGGCATAAGATGTGTGGCAAGTTGCATCTTCCTGTTGAAACCAAACATCGGTCACATCAAAACTATGAAGAGTGGGCACAAAAAAGTCGGTTGTCATGGTGCAATAGAAGTATCAATTGACCGTATGGTTGCGAAATATGCAATATGGTCCAATGGTGCCTCCGCTCCACAAGCCGCACCAAACAATCACTCGCAATGGGTACATTGGCTTCTGTAAGACCATGTTTGCGTTTTCTGAGCCCCAAATACGGCAATTTTGCTTATTAACCTACCTACCAAGATGAAAATGAGCTTCATCCGAAAAGATGATTTTAAATGGTGATAGATTTTCAATAAATCCCATGTTATGCCAAACGGACCTGACAACACTGCTCGGCGTAGCAAACAAAATTGTAGCCCTCTTCAAAATCTCTTTGGAATTAAAAGAACTGAAAAACATAAGCTATACCCCTTTACGGCTAACAAACTACTGAATAAAATTTGTGTCCCACACACATGTTTTTTGCTGTAGTTATGGTTGCCTTTTGGAATAATGTAAACTAAGCGAATGAATTTTTTATATGAGATTTTTCAGTATTGCTAATTATTTATTACAATTTCTTAAGTTTTTTATAGAAAAATAAACCAAAAACCATTTTCCACGAATTATAAAAGCAATATGATAGAAATCTGTGTGATATTTAAATTGAAAGAATATGCAATAGCGGTTACCGATATAGTTTATTTTGATATATTTGAGGAACATTTTTGGTAGGAATTTTTTTCTTTAAGCAACCCTGGTTATAATATGCACGAAGAGAATAAATAAACAGCAACAAAAAAACTTCGTAACAATATGAACGAGCAGTGTTGTCACTAAAAAAATTGTCTTCAAAAATCTACCAAAATCGATAAGAATCGAGAAATATTTCTTAAAGGATATTTTTTGTATTCGCTTTCACTTTCTTTCTTTTAAACAACAGCATCTGATCTTCGAAAAATAGATTTCACTAGATTTGGATGAGGTTTTCTACTATTTCTCGTTTTTCGAATTTGATAATCAAAATGCTATCGAAATTACTGGATTGGGTTTAAATCCGGGTTAGAAAGGATGCCACTCTTGCGTAGAAAAACGAAAGAGGAACCATTCTTTGACTTTTCTTTCTGTGTTCTTAGAATCATTGTCTTGTTAAAAGAATCAAGATGCTTGTACACATAATTTCTTCACATTGTAATTTGTATGGTAATTTGTGTGAAAACAAAACTTCTTCCATACATTTCTACGCTATTCGATTAACCTCTACCGGGCATCACTGTGGATATAAAATTTTATTCTGAATGTTCTCGCTTTTGGTTTTCCATATTTTTATGAGCGTTTTCTGACTAAACATATGAAATTTGATATCATCGATAAATAGGACATTGTGCCAGAAAGAAATATCTTTGGCTTTGTATTTTTTACATAACCAATAAGTCACTTCTCAATTACTGCTGGTATAAGAGACTTTTACATGAGAATTCTAGTATAGAAACCATGCGTGTAGTATTGGCTCTAACACTAAAATTTTTGATAATTCTAAAACAATTATTGATGGACATTTCTTTACATCACGCAGAAGAGGACGTATTTCAGCATTATATAAGGTTTTCGGTCGACCACAACCAGGGAAATTTTGTAATTAATTTAAATTTTTTAGTATATTTTTTCACAGTTTTCAAAACTTTTTTCAAAGTTTTACTATGATTGTGAAAATTTATTACAAGTATACGAATATCAATTGAAAATTAAAAAACTACAATTTCAATTAAAGTCAATAAATACTTAATATTAATCACTAATAATACATAATAAAATATAACAAAATTTTTTATTATATGAAATCAGGAAATTAGTGCAGTGGTACTCTGTACACTTTTTAACGGTAAGAATATAGAGTAGCTTCCGTTTTTGCTGCATAACGTTAGTTATTGCAATAATTCTTTTGTTATTTAAATCATAAATAAATTAACTCGCGTTGTTTTTGCTGTTACTGTTCTTTTATAATAACTAATTCATACATACATTTTAACTAATTGTATATTTTAAGTTTATATAAAAAAAAGATGGCGAGCAATTAACAAACTTTAATAACATTTATTTTTCAATTTTCAAACTTCTGCAAATATCTACCAAAATTCTATTTAGTTTACCATCTTACCAAACGAAAAATATAATATCAATTTTGGTAGAATTCTACCAACAGTAGCAACACTGTGAACGAGCATCACTGCATCACAGTATTAAGCCGCATTTACTGTGGTTGATAGAAATGAATGCAGTAATGGAGGCCTCTAATATATACAATGGCTTACATTGAAAGTCGGGCAACTCATTACAAACAACAACAAACGAAAACGAAATTTCCCTTTCAATGTGAACCACCGTACATAAAAAATTTATTTTTAATTTTTTGAATGAAGTTTGGCAAGTTATATGTAACCAGCTAACGAAACGCGTTTAACTTGTTAGTTGTACCATGTACGGATTTTGTTAAAATTTTAGCGATACTATCGAAAAAAAAAAAATTGATAGCTCGCTAAATATAAAATTACCCATACTATCAATTGTTTTGCAGCTCTCTTTTATAGAGCTTGGTATGTATATATGTCTAGAAACAGTAAGATAATATTGGGCTATAAAATTTTGACTAATATTTTTTATTTTTGGCCTACAGAGCGATGGGAATATATTAACCAGCCAAGCCCAGATAAAATATTCGAAGAAATATGCATTAGATTAAAAACAGTAAAAACCACTGAAAGAAAACAAAAAAAGTTTATGCAAAATTGAGCAGTGAGAGTTGTAGGAACAAATTCTATTAAATTGCAAATTTTAGCAAATAAATCAGATTAGATTAATTCGAATATAAAAACTGGAACTATTAAAATTTCCTGAAGCAAAAATTGCCATAGCCAAAGCATTTGGGCTGTGTTTAAATAATGTTTCTAGGACTTAATTTATATATATAGGGTCCGCCAAATAATTTTTTTTTTTTGAAAATGCTATAAAAAAACTACTGAATATTTTCTCAAATTTCTTTTTTTATTTGAAAGTACAGTCCTTCCGGTTAAAAATGGAAAATAATTTCATTCAAATGGCTGCCTCGGCTGGCCATGCAGTAGCCTACACGATCGGTCCAATTTTTAAGCACATTATCGATTGTGTGCAGCTGTATTTCACTAATGGCTTCACGAATATTGTCATTTAATGCGTCAATTGTTTCTGGTTTGTTGGTATAACACTTATCTTTGACGGCACCCCACAAATAATAGTCCAACGGTGTCAAATCACAGATCCGAGGTGGCCAAACGACATCAGCTCTGCGGCTGATAATGCGATCTTCAAAAACAGGACGCAAAACATCGAGTGTAGCTTTGGCTGTGTAGCACGTAGCGCCGTCCTTTCGAAACCAAATGTTGCTAATATCCTCCTCTTCAATTTTTGTGAACAAAAATTCATTCAACATGGCCCGATAACGATCGCCATTGATTGTAAAGGACACTCCTTGCTCATTTTCGAAGAAAAATGGCCCAATTATGCCTTTGGACCAAAATCCGCACCAAACAATGACTCGTATTGGGTCTATCGGCTTTTCAATGTATGCGTGCGGGTTTTCTGTGCCACAAATGCGACAATTTTGCTTGTTTACATACCCGCCAAGATCAAAATGAGCTTCATCTGCAACATTACCATGATTTCCAAAGTAATGTCGCAATATTTCCCAACATTGTTCAAGCGTATACACAACCATATTGGTTCAGCGGAAGGATAAAACTAATTATCTGTCAAATCGGACTAAGTGTTACAATTCACGAAATAAGCACTAGTTGAAAAAAAAAACGTTAGATGGCGGACCCTTTATTAAAAATGCAAAATAAGTTCCGCTTTTACCGGAATTTCTAAGGTTAATTTAAACGATGTAACAAAACTGTATTATTTCTTACCAAGTTCTGAAGCAATAATATTGCATATGAGCTTTTTACCAACGTTCGTCGGACCGATAAGGCATATCGACTTGGGCTTTTCTGCATTAAATTCTCCCATTCCAAATATGTTGTCTTGAATAATTGTTCTAAAGTCAGCTGTGCAAGGGTCCTTTGTTCTGTAAAAGAAAATAAAACTGCTGGCATTTTTATTTTCATAGCTTTATATTTAAAATTTGAATAGTCTTCCAAGATCCTTGTTTTTTTCATATTAAGTTTTGCAGCAACTCATTACTGATTTGCATTTAACTATCACTTAATATTTCTGTGTCATACCGTCTCTGCAACCTATTATTATTATTAGAGTGATGCCAAACGGTCATGCCTAAAGAGAGTACATACTAATAAAATCATACTGACCGTTGCTAAGAAGATAATTTGACTTTAAGCAAAAGTTTTCAGATTAATAGGCACACTTGTTTTCCAAGAAAAATACGGTCTTAAATAATCAAAAATTTGTTCAATGATTCTACACAAGTTGAATAGAATTAATTAGAATTATATTTTGTCACCTTTACATTTTTTCCACGTTTGAAGCTAAACACCATTATAGTCCAAATTCAGGCCTTATAAACCAATTGCTATGAACCACAACGCACTCGCGATTATATTAACACCCTAATATTTGAACAACCCAAAATATGACCACTTTTTCTTATTTTTTATTTTATCGTTCTGATCAAGAAATATACTAGTGCACATACATATGTATATCTGTTGTGGATATTCTCTACGCAATTTAAAAGTTATATAGGGTACACTTTTGCTCTTTGTCCATTATTCTCCACTGTTTCAGCTATTTCTCCAATATAAATATTTTGCCATGCTAGCACTGCGAGTTAACCAATGATTTTTCATATACTCTTGAATATGAAGTATCGTCAGCAATTATGAAGAAATGAACGTATTAACTTTTTAGCATATCATAAACATACGCAAGTATATAACATTTACAAATCGTAGAGTCGAAAAACTATTTCTTTTTTATATTAAATATTATATTACAGAGAGGAATACAACAGTATATTTTTTCATGGAAAAATTAAAAAAATTTAAGTTGAATTACTTTAGAGGAACCAACACGATATATTATTAACCAGCAACTACGCAATCGGTCATAGCAACTTTTGTCTAGGCGATTTTCACGAAAATTGTATGAAAAGTCTTTTAAATTCGTATTTGAAATTTAACCTTTTGTCGACGAAGAATTTTCCAGTAGAAATTTTTAAAATTTTATTGCGGATTCTTCCCCGAAAAAGCAACTTTTCAAGACTAAAGTGTAGTCAAAATATAAAAATTGTTACTCTTCTATGAGAAAAATCATAGGACATATGTGTCACACTGGTCGTCAACGGTAAAAATTTTGTCGTTACAAAAAGTAAACAATGCGCCAATGCCAATGAGCGTAGAAGCGCACTCATGATATAGAGTGATAATATAAGTAATTAGTTTGTAATGAAATGTCTAACGGTTTCCGTGAAGCAATTTTTGAATAACTTCGAGGTTTTAGTTTGTTTTGAAAACAAATTTTACTTTTATACATACCTGACTATAACAAATATAATATAATAAATATATTAAGATCATTGAATGCTGTTAAATAATTGTAGAAAATCATGTCTGTTTCTCGCACTGTGTACTAGTTTACCAACACTTCTTAATAAAATAAGAATACATTTATTATGTGAAATTTTAAATTTATAGATTTTTTAAAAAGAATAATTGAGGCTTAGAATTTTTTTAATAAACTAGGATTAAATACACTATTATTTAAAATGCAATAAAGAAAGCTAAGATAGTATTAGATATGTTCTTGAAACTTAAAAATTTGGCGGTATTTTAGTCTATTCTATTTACTTATGTATTATGTTAATTACCATTAACATAACTGCCTTGATTAACAAAACTCCTAATAAATAGGGGGTTGCAAGATTTATAAGACATTAAAAATATTGTCGATTTCAATTTCAATCAAAATCGATTTCCATCCTGAATACCTCGTCTTCCTTCTATTCTTCCTTGTACAATGAGTTGAAGCAATTAGTATATATCACCCCTAATAATATGACTAAAGTATGCAACTTTTCGCCTTTTCGTAATGGTCAGGATTTCGTGTTCGTTTCGTAGCTTGGTCAATACTTCACTGTTTGTTACACGATCAGTCCATGGTATTCTTAATATCCGACGATAACACCACATTTGAAAGTCTCTAGTCTATTTATGTTAGCGGCTCTTAATGTCCATGTTTCGACTCCGTATAAAAGTATTGACCACACATAACATTTCATAAATCTTATTCTGAAATTGATATTAATGTCTCGACTTGTTAGTAATTTCTGGAATTTACAGAATGTGCTTCTAGCCATTTCTATGCGAACATTAATTTCCATATCGCATTGCCAAGACTCTTGTAACCAACAGCCGAGATATTTAAATTGGGAAAATCGTTTGAGAGGTTTGTTCTTTATGTTTAAACTCCTTTCAATATATTGAATACACTGGTCAACGGCAAAAAACGCCCTTAAATAAAACTATATGAAATATATTGATTTTGATGCACTGAGTCAAATCCGTTTTCAGTTTTTTACCATCGGGCTCAATTTTTTTTATGGCGTAGCAAATTTTTCGCCTAAAATATGGTAGTTTACCTTCGCGAAGGGTGGTCATCTTATCGCGATGCGTAGGTTTAAGTGCAAGGACCCATGAGGCTGAGCTGGTAAGGCCTCCCACACCAGAGTGGCTCATGACGAGCACTAAACTAAGAACTTCTCATCCCCTGTCTGATAGCGTCTGCTTTTTTCCCATATGGGACGGCTATTAGACGTTACCTTCTTGGTGATCTTTCTCCAATTCTTGGTCAGGCTTGGATCTCAAGAAGGGAAGCACCTCTAAAGCTCTCTTGGCCCGCGTCGGCAAAGGACTGGCGAAATCCCCAGCTTCGGGCCCTGCCAAACGAAATCCTCGGATGGCAGGTAACCCTTGTGCATAAGAGAAATGCGAACAAGTCTTCGGTCTCCCAAACTTCACCACCCACTGCCAGTGAAGGAAATGCGAACAAGTCTTAGATTTCTGGATCTGTGCTCTCAGACAAGAAATCGCCCTAAAGGCACATAACTACAGCCAGAAGGGCCTTCCTGAAGCGACGCGCTGATGAGCGCTTCATGGATAAATTGGGTAAGAAACCCCAGAATGCCTCACCTTTGAGGAACTTGCTTCTCTAACCAGGCCAAATCCTATTTGGCCGAACAGCCTAAGCAACCCCCTTTTGGAGTTAAAGGGCGCGCCTAAACGGCAACATTCGGAAGAGGAGGAGCAAAGGCAGGGCCAACAGCTTATTAATGAATGGGTCCTATAGTGAGATGGCCAAATGTCATCTCATACGAGCCATCATTGACAGAAGCGGCACGTATTGCTCTATTTCCCGGGAGAAATGGGAGTTAGTGCGGTAGAAGCTGATGGGAGTGTCCTAAGGGAAAATCCAGGCCCTTCCCCTCAGTCTGACGATGCTGGATGATATCGCAGGCAGGTTAAGCTCATGGCCTGCTTAAACGAGCGATCGTCCTTTTGGAAGGACTATGGGAGAGTGCTAGACTCGACGTGGTGTCTCTTGATGAGATTCCATGTCGGCCTAGGGCCATTGCCTGAATTCCCGATGAACCATCCGATAGGAAGGAGATCCTGGATCTCATACGGTGTGGTAACCCTGACATCCCTCCACATGATTGGATGGTTGCCAGGATCTCTGCATAGGATGGCTCATTCAGGAGAATAATTCTCCTCCTGAAAACGGAGTCTCTGCCACCTCTACGGAAGAAAGGTGGGAAGGATCTACTACGGTTCTGAGTCGATCTTTCTACACGTGTACCGGGGGGACAGGGAAAAACCGGTTCAGGACGAGAAAAATCCTGCTCCGGAGGATATGTCTTGTGACGAGACCACTAGCTCTTTCACGCAAGAAGGAACACTTCTGGGTGATTTTTGTGAGCCAATGGACGAAGTGGTTGACGAGGACGCCTTCTTGGACTCTGACCAAGACGACGTCAACGTCACTGTCATCCCAAGAGACAATAATGGTGAAGGTAACTCAGGTTAACCTACACCATTCTAAAGCAGCATCGGTTGCGTTGCTCCTCCACTTGATTGAGAGAGGAGTGGAACTGGTACTAGTTCAGGAACCCTGGATAGTTGGTGACAGGGTATGTGAACTACGTGCGGAGAACTATAAGCTGCTACATGTTGCGGGGTCAGGTAAGATCAGATCGTGCATTGTGGCAAGCAAGAATTTGAGTATCTTCATCCTATCAGATTACAGCGATGAGGATATGATTGCGGCGGTCTGGGAGAGCGGATCTGGCACCATTTTTGTGGTCTCAAGTTACATGGCCCACGACCATAGCGAACCTCCACCAAATGAAAAGGTTCGTGGCTTGACAAGTGCGGCGAGGATTGAAAATACGCCGCTTATTATTGGGGCTGATGCCAACGCACACTGCATTGATTGCGGAAGCTCGCACATGAACGCTAGGGGTGAGTCTCTTTTTGATTTTATCCGTTGTAGGGAGGTTTTTGATGCGACCTTGACCAGTTCCAGGCACTCAGATTTGGTTAGTGGATGGAGGGTTTCTGGGGAATGCTCTTTCTCTGATCATGTGTTTATTGATTTCGGGATTGTGGTCAAGTCGCCTCCGACTAGCGTTTTTCAGAACTCGACGGACTGGGTTGAGCATCGCAACATCCTGTACCGAACTCTTCCTGATCCTCCGAATATAAATAGTTGCCACGATATCGTGGCTTCTGTTAAGACTTTGACGGAAGCTTACGATAGGGCAACGGGTTAGGCATGCAGACCAAGGGTCTGTAAGGGTAGGAAGCAGCCATTTAATAAGCAGGCTATTTAATAAGGCTAAGAGGGGATCGACTGGTCCACTTATAGATCCTCATAGAATAGATTTAAAAATCGGATTAAAAGCGCAAAGCGCAAATCTTGGAGATCCTTTTGCAGCAGTGTGGAAGGAGAAGGACATTCCGAGACGAGCCAAAAGCGGGCATAAGACCTTGAATGTCTTGCTGGACGTACACTTTCCGGGCAGTTCTCCTGTGAGGCAGCGTCACGTGGACAACTCACACGATCACACCAAGTCCCACGTTCCAATTACGGAAAGTGGGCTGAGGTGGGCGTTGTGCAGTTTGCCCGAACACTGGCCTGGATGGCATTATTCCTGCCGATCTTCAGAATAGAGCGGATTTGGTGATTCCTTGGCTGATGGCTATCTATAAGGCATGCTTGACATGGTCCTATATTCCTGAGCTTTGGACCGTGTACTGGGGGGGAGTAAAACCTCCCACACGAGTCCAAAGGAATTCGGACCCATCAGCCTATCTTCTTTTATTCTGAAGACTCTGGAAAGGTTGGTCGACTTGCATCTTCGCAGTACGATAGAACCTGACCTATTATCTACGTCCCAACATGCCTACACTAGGGGCAGATCTGTTGAGACTGCGCTTCACTCGGTTGTGGGGTATATGCCCTCGAGCACAGGGAGGGACTATGCTCTAGTGGCATTATTGGATATAGAGGGGGCCTTCAACAATGTGTGAACTGAATGTTCATTGGTCTGTGGTAAGATTTATAGGGAGACTCCTGACCAACAGAGTCATTGTCTCCAATATGGAATCAGCTACCGTCTACAGGGTGGCTGAAAGGGGCACTCCACAGGGGAGGGGGGTTCTTTCCCCTCTCCTGTGGAATTTGACCGTTAACAGTTTGCTCGTGAGGCTTGGTTCTAATAGATTCAAGACTGTAGCGTATGCGGATGATGTTGCGCTGTGGCTGTGTCGGGAAAATTTCTTGACACATTGTCGCTACGCCTTCAAACATCTCTGGGCCTTCTCAGTCGGTGGAGTACTGACAGTGGACTGAACGTTAACCCGGGAAAGACGGAATTGGTACTATTCACGCGCGGGTACAAAGTTCCGTCGTTTTCCCTACCGCATCTGCACGGCGTTGAGATAGCTGGCTGTCGGATGGCGCGAAGTATCTGGGGATAATCCTGGATTCCAAGCTATCCTGGCTCCAAACTACACGTGCGAGGGCGGTAAGGGCGCCTGTTGTCACTTCTAGTTTGGCTGTTGAATAGTAAAGACGTGTTTTTTAAAGCGGAAAATTTTGAGTGCTCAAATAATCGTGTATAAGAACAGAGTGCTTTGCTGGTGTTTGTGATAAATTGTGAAATTGATACTCCCAGGGGTAATACTGTGGTGTCTCAGTTTTCAACTTCAAGGTCAGTAACAATTTGGAGAAGTGAGGTTAGATAGGACTAACGGAGTGGAGTTACCATACTCGTGCAGTGGGTTTTGGTGCTGCCATAGTGTGTTTTTTGTTGACGATTCGGCGTGTATAATTGATTTTGATTTCGAGTTGTATTTCGGGTTTGGTTGTGTTTATTTGAAATTGGTAACGGATTTTTGCTGTGTTGATTGACTTCCTTTGGCTGTGATTATTTTGACTTCTGGTGAGTCGTTAAATTTTTGAATTTAATTATTATGCCTCCCGCGGGGAAAACTCGCAAGACGGCCAAGGGTGACGCCTCTGACGCTGCGTCTGGGGCAGTCACTGACGAGTTGATGGGGCCCCCTCCACCTGCGAAGTCTCGTCTCCGTCATACGGAGAGCGAACTGAGCAGTTCGGGGTCTGAGGCGGAGGTTAGGGCGAATGGTGGCAAGGCGACCACCAAGCGTGGTGGTGGTGCTGTTGGTGGTGCTGTTGGTGGTGTTGCAGGTGGTGCTGTTAGTTTTGGAGCTGGTGCTGCTTCGGATACTGGCGCTGTTGCTATCTCTGATAGCTCTGCGGTTGGTGGTGTTATCTCTGCTGCGTTTCCCCCGTTCCCCGACTGTTTTCGTGAGGTGCTGTTCGGTGAGGATCTGAGTGCGGGGACGATGGGCAGACTTATGAGTAAGGCTGGCAGGTATGAGGAGTTGGTCATGAGACTGTTGGTAGACAACAAGCGGTTGAGGGGTAGGCCGGACATCCTCCAGTCTCCCAGACCTGCTCAGTCGGTGACCACGGTGCCAGTTCCCGCTGCTAGGCCTGTTGCTCAGGCTTCAACGGTTGCTGCTGTTGTGAGGGCACAGGGAGTCGCTGTTTCCAGGCCTACACCCAAGCCTGTGGAAAATTGGTTGGCGATTGTTCGAAGATTGCCTCAAACAAAAAGAGAGGTCGGTCTGGAGGTGACTGTCAGTGATAAGCTTGGTCCAAGGGTGGTAGTTGCCGGAGTGCACGCGGCGATCACTCTTGATGAGTTTATGTCGAAGCTGTTCATGAAGTTTATGTGAAGTGGTTAAACTTTAGGTTGCGGCCTTAGGATGCGATCCCGCACTGCTACCGCTGCCTCGGCTTTTACCACCTGTTGCGTGAGTGCAGGATGGGGCAGGATGTGTGCGGAACGTGCGGGATGATGGGACATCGGACCTCCCGTTGTGCTTGTGAGGTGCCGCAACTGTGAGTTAAGGGGCCTGCCAGCAGACCATAGTATGCTGTCGTTTGCGTGTCCCACGTACTCGACTATGGTTGCCAGAGCGAACGCCAAACACTAATGGAATTGCGCCTTTTGCAGCTTAATTGTCAGCGCTCGATAGCGGTGACGTGCGAGCTCGGGCAGGCTATGTGTCAGCTGGACGCTAGTTTTGCCCTGATCCAGGAGCCGTACTTTTTGAATGGTGATGTTAGGGGGATTCCTGGGGGATGCGCGTATTTACTGAAGGTGTAGGAAAGGGCGCGATTATAGATAGGGACAGTGACGTTGACTGTACGAAATTAGCTAATAACCATGTTGGGGTTTGTGTTAGGGTAAAAGGGTGGTTTGGGGAGATGTTTCTGGCTAGCATCTACTGTAGGCCTGGCGTTTAATTGGAACCCTATATATATATGGATATGGTACTACTCCCGGCGAGTAGTATTCCGGATATCCTCTGCCTAGATGCGTACGCCTCCTCTCGTATGTGGTTCAGCAAGATCTCCAGACTTGGGTCTGGACATTCGAACCTTATACGAGGAGGAGTGCCTAGTGAATGGTTGCTCTCGCGAGATTTGAGCTCAACACGCCGAGTGAGCTATATATTTTCGATGGGCCAATGGGCGTCAGTGACATTGACGTGACGGCTGCGAATGGGGCGGCAATTACTGCTTAAGACTTTAGTTGGAGAGTTTGTGACGATTGGGGGATAAGTGACCATAATCACATCGAGGTTAGGGTTACTTGTCCGCAACGGACTAAAGAGACTGGTGGCGTTTTACGATGGCGAACGCGTCACGTTGATTGGGACCATTATCGGTACTGTTTTAGGAAGGCATTGTCATCGGTGCCAATTGAAGACTTTAGGCTACTAATGATTGACGACCTGGTTGATAAGATTGTCCGGATGGCATCTGCGGTGAATGGTGCACTGTTGGGCTGAGCTAGTTATGCGAAGCCCAAGAGGGTCAAATGGTGGACTCCTGAGTTAGAGACGATGCGGCGGCGTGTTCGACACCCCCGGAGGCATTTCCAGAGTTGTAGGCGTACCAATGTTGAAGATCTAGCTCAGCGTAGGGATGACCCCTGGGGTAGGGTTTACCGTATCTGCAGGGGTAGAAAGAGTCAGGTGGACATAGGATGCCTCCATGTTGGTGACACCGTGTTGTCTTCATGGAGGGACTGCACGGACGTTTTGTTGGGGGTTTTCTTTCCAAGGGCGGAGCCAGACAACTATCCCCCCCCACCGGTGGAGGTTGCTGACCCTCCAAACTTGGAGAGGTCGTAAGTAGATGACTGTTTTTGTCGGGTGAGAAGCAGGAAGTCCCCAGGTTTGGATGGGTTGACCGGAGATATTTGTAAGAACATCTGGAAGGCCATCCCCGAATATCTGGAGGCGGTGTACGGTAGATGCATTAGGGCTACTTCCCGAAGGCATGGAAATGTGCTCGTGTTGTGGTACTTCTTAAGTCGCCTGATAGAGTGAGGAGTAATCCTCGCTCCTATCGGGGCATCAGCCTCTTGCCAGTATTCCATCGGTGGTTTGTTCATTTGGAACCTCATGATGGATACTCTGTTGAGACAGCTCGGGCTGACATTTAAACTGTGTGCGTCTGCGGATGACTTGCTCATCCTAATCGAAGGCCAGTCTCGTGCTGAGCTGGAGAGGAGGGGTGCCCAGGCCATCCGTATCGCTTATGAGTGGAGTGTAGGGGTTGGTGTGGAAGTCGCAGTGGATAAAACGGTGAAGTTGCTTAAGGGCATATTGTCAACCGGGCGACCTCCACTCATTAGAATTGGTGACAACAGCATTCGATATGTGACTTAGATCAGGTACCTCGGCATAGTTGTAGGGGAGCGTATGAGCTTCCAGGCTCATCTCACCCATGTCAGGCATAGACTGGCAGCCATTGTTGGAAAGGTTAGGCGCATAGTGAGGAGTGATTGGGGACTCAGCAGGCGTGCCGTCCGTATTATATACGATGGGCTTTTCGTTGCTTGTGCGGCGTATGGCACGTCGGTGTGGTATAAGACGGCCATGTCTGTTGTTGGACAGAGTAAGATTCTCACGTGTCAGAGAATTGCACTCTTGCCATGTGTCCCGGTGTGTCGGACAGTCTCTACCGATGCTTTGCAAGTCCATGTTGGTGTACCACCGCTTGGTGCGTCGTAGCATTGCTTTCAGGGTCAAGAGGGGACTGCCACTTGGAACGAACGATTGGCTTTCTGTTTCGGAGCTCGAGAATGGGAGAGATAGGTATAAGGCCCTCTTGCAAGGGTGCCTCGTAGATAGGTGGCAGACGAGATGGACGAACAGCGACAAGGGAAGGGTGAATTATGGATTCGTTCCGGACGTTACGTTCGTACGGGAACACCCTGACTTTGGCTTTGGCTTGAGTCTGGGGTTCATACTGACGGGACATGGCTCTTTCAATGCATTTTTGCATCGAATTGGCTAGACTTAATCAGCTGACTGTCGGTGTGGGAGGGAAATTGAGGACTGGTGGGTATCACTCATACTGGGGGGTGTGCGATTTCAGTAGGGTATTGTTGAACGATTGTACTTATGGTAGGCTGGGCGTTTTTGCCCTTGAGGTGTTTAGGCGTAGAAGGACGGCACTGTTAGCGGAGGTTGAACCTGCATCACCATCTCAGCGGTCTCCTGGCTAGCCTTTTCTAGCTCGGTTTCCCGCTGGTGTGCTGACGGTTGGTGTGTTATGCTGCTTGTTGTCTGCTGTTTGCTGTTTCCTGGTCTGCTGTTTGCGCTTAATTTGTAGCTGCAGTGTTTGGGTGTTGTGTTTTGTACTAGTGTATCCTTGACTGGTAGTTTGTTGTTTTTGTGTATTGTGTCCGGAGTCGTTTGGGACTTACACTGGTAGTAGCATTTATGTTATGAGGCCTGATAAATTCATACAAACTTTGTTTCATAAACTTTTTATAAAGCAAAATTATGTTTTACAAATAATGGGGGTAATTCTTGTAATTAAAATTAACTTAGGTATGGATACACAAAATTAATACATAATTGAAAATTAAATTAAACATTCGTTTTGAAAATCCATCTGAAATTATGTATTTATTATGTATGTATATAATAACTTACGTAAATTGTTTTGAATAAAATTTAATATCATTATCAGGCAGATACATGAAAAGGCTTTTAATATCATTTTTTATCTTCAGGTATATTTATTATTGTACATGTACTGAGTTCTCTTTCAAACAATTTTTCTGATGTTGATAGAACTCCCTTTCTGCTTTGTTTTTTTAAGCTTGATGATTGGAATTCATCTTCTTTTATAGATGTTTTATAAAGTAAAGAAAATAAATTGAATTTATTATATTTAATTGCTTTAATTTTAGTAAAAGGAACGTTCTGAAAATTTAACTGTTGTGCAAAATTCGAATAAAGTTCGAAATCTGTAGGTAATATTTCTATTATATATAATTTAATCTATTGGGAGTGATAATTCTTTAATTTAGTTATTAAATCTACGGGACTATGAATTTCTTTTAATTTAAGAAATTGATCTATTGCACTATGGACAGCGTCAATTTCTTGAATTTGGGAATGTCCTGGCTCTGAAAATTTTGGAGTAATTGTTTTAATATTATTGTTTTTATATAAAAAGTCAAAATGTGCAGACGTCAATATTTTATTTTTGTTTTGTGGCACACAGGAGTCGCTCTAAAGAATGAAATGTTCAATTTCCTTAAAATCCTTGATTATGTTTTTCAAGATTTTAATAACAGAACTGGCGATATCATTGCCAGAGCCACCACTCTGTGTTTCGTTCCAAGTAAATAGTATTTATAATTTCGGAAAAAAAAAACAAATTAAAATTTCTATCGACGCTATTTTGACGTATGCGTCATTATTGAAAAATATTTCCCAAAAGGTGGCTTTTACGGCAATATGTTATTATTTTTTTAGAACTAAAAATGTCTAAAACTTAAAAACTTTTTTCTATGACTTAAAAAATTTTTCCACTATTCGATAAAGGATAATTAAAATAATATCTGACAAAAATATTGATCCCCTTTTTTGACTCATTTTTTTCTATAAGCTGTGAAAACTTCAAATTCAATTTCCCAAAAAAAATATTTTTTGGAGTTATGTCAAGATAACTTCGGAACGACGATATGTAGATTTTTTGAGAATATTTTTTGCAATCCGCACTGCTTTTTCTGCCAATCCGTTTCCACTTGGGGGATACGGCGAACTGGTGTGATGATTGAATTTCCAAGTTGATTAAAAAAGTTTAAATTCACTGCTTGCAAATTGAGGACCATTGTCAGTTTCTAAAGTGAGAGGGGGACCAAACGTGGAGAAAATCTCTTTTAGGAATGAAATTACTTGCTTCGAAGTAGCCCGAGTAGCTGTCAATGAAAACAACATACTCGTCGTTATTGAAGTGAAACAGGTCGGTAGCGCCTATTTCAAACCCATGGGATGGAATCTGTTTTTCGTCGATTTTAAATTTCGTATTTTTCCGTTGGTAAACTTGGCACGCTGCACATTTTTGAATAATATTATGAATGTCCTGACTCATACGAGGCCAAAATACTGATTCTCGTGCCATTCCTACACACTTAGCATAACTGAAATGACCAGTGTGAATATCTTTTAAAAATTTCTCTCTCAGTTTTTTAGGTACGAAAACTTTAGAGGCTTTAAAAATTATACCGTCGTCATTTATTGAAGGCTCATCTCTAAAATCCCAATATTGGCTCAAATCAATCGGCAGATTTTCTGTAGACTTTGGCCAACTCGTTCGTATCAGCTTTATCAACTTTTAGCAAATATTATCAGAAACTGTTTCTTGTTTTAACGTTTCTAATTCCTTGTCACAAATTGACAATTTGTCTGAATTTCCAGATTCTCATCCTCTTCTTTGTTAACTTTATTAATGCAATCTCGACTCAGAGGATCTGCTAAGGACATTTTGATGTCTGGTTTGTATACTATTTTTGGGTTGTAAGTTAACAAACTTAACCTCATATTCAGCAGTCGCGATGGAGACGAATGTAGAGGTTTTTTGACAGACTCCTTATGATCAGTTTCGATAACGATGTCTTTGCCCCAGACATATTGGTGAAATTTTTCGCATCAAAATTTTACGGCAAGTGCTTCTTTTTCGATTTGGGAATACCTCGACTAGGTCTCTGACAAAGATTTGGAAGCATAAGCTACAGGCAGATCGTCCTGTAGCAGTACTGCACCCATGGCGTTAGAGCTAGAGTCAACCTGTAGCTTGACATCTTTGTTGACATCGTACAATTTCAAAACTGGTGGTTTGCTAAAAGCTTCTTTTAATTTGTCAAATGCTTGTTGTTGTGTTGTATCCCAGTTAAACGAGGTTGTCTTTTCCAGTAATGCTCGTAATGGTGCAGTAATGTGTGAAAAATTTTTAATAAATTTACTCAAATATGTAAACTTACCTAAGACCCTTTGCAACTCCTTCTTGTTATTTGGTGGCTTAAGTCTATTGACAGCGTCTATTTTTTCTGGGTCTGGAGACAAACATGCTTCGCTTATAACATGACCTAGGAATTTGATTTTTCTTTGCTCAAATTTGCATTTTTTAATTTTAATCCATTTGATTTAATTATATCAATAACCTTTTTTGTAGTTACACGAAGTTCATCTAAATTGTTAGCGTGTATTAAGACGTCATCTATAGCAACTTTCACGTTTGGTAAATGTGAGAAGAGTTGTGGCATAACACACTGAAAGATTTCGGGTGCTTATGAAATTCCAAATGGTAGCCTTTTACAGAAATACCGACCCCAAGGAGTAGAGAGCGTTAGTAAAATTTTTCGTTCGGTCTGAGACCGGAATTTGCCAAAACCCCTTTTTACAGTCAAGAACTGAGAAAAATTTTGCACCTTTCAATTGAGCGGCAATTTGTTCTAGAGTGTTCATGGGGTAGTGGCGACGTTTAATATTTTTATTAACGCTGGTAGTATCTATACAAATCCTAATTTTGTTATTTTTACGTACTACTACCATTGGATGTACTGCGCGTGTTGGTACATTAGTAGGTTCTATTACTCCCATGCTTACCATTTTGTCAAGTTCGGCTTTTACCTGCTCTTGAATTTTAAATGCTATTCGCCTGGCTGGGGAGATTTCAAAACGTGGGTTTTCAACTAAGTCTATACCGTAAACAAAATTTTTTATACACCCAAGGCTTTCAAATAAATTTTCGGCAATTTCCAATTCTTGTATTCTTTTTCCTAAGTGTGGTTTCTCACACGAGTTTGCTCCGAGTATTGGTTTTACGTTTTCGTTCACCATCTTGAAATAAATTTTGCATTTTTTCTGGCCTATTTTGCATGTCAACAAAACCTCACCTACAACATTTATTTTATGGTTTCCAAAGGACACTAGATTTTTTACGCGACAAGGTTTAATGCTTATTTTTTTATTAAATGTTTTTAGCTCATCGATCACACTTTTTGAGCACCAGTATCAAGTTTAGTATCGTAATTTTTCTCTCCAATAGTTAGAGTTTCCGTAAATTTCTCTTTTTCTTGTCTATTATTTTTCGTAACACAACCAATGAATAGCTCTACGTCGCTCCATACTTTGGCCATATCTTTGTCGTGTTCTATCACTAATGACTTCGACGGTGTTAAAAAATTGCAGGCGTCTAATGAGTTCTTAAATTATTCTTATTACTGTATTTATTATTTTTCCGGGTTTCGTCACCATGTAAACAATATAAATAATTTGTTTAATATTTAATGTAATTTTATTAATAGTAGAATTCAGTTTCAACAATATGAATAGTAGGATATGCTAGAAAGAACTGAGTTCGTGAAGTGACAATCAGAGTTTCTTATATATAACAGGGTAGTAACTAACAGTACAAATAGAAATAGTGGTAAAAGTGATATTGATAGAAATAGCATAAACTGCAGATTTAAGCCCATCTTCTCACGTCCAATAGCAGTTTGTTCCGCACTCTCCAAGATTATGGAGAGTATGATTAATCACCACCTTGTGGGATATCTGGAGTCCAACGATTTACTTAGCAAGAAGTGGAACAAGTCCATTCATGGTTTTGGCGAGAGTAAGGTTGTGGCTCTGGATATCTCAAAGGCGTTTGAAAGAGTTTTGCACGAGGCTCTCATTTCGAAATTTACTGCTTTTGGTGTCGGTAGTCAGATGCTCTTGATGTTCTGGGCATGAGAATTCACTGTGGCGTTCGTTGGAATAATCACATATTTGAAGTGTCGAAAGAAGCAAACAAGTCCCTTGGTTTTTTGAGACGGTGCAAGAAATACTTCAGTCCATCTGATCTCCTTAATATTTACAAGATTTATATCAGACCCAAAATGGAATACAGCTCTCATGTATGGGCCGGTGCTTCAAAGTCAATGCTCATCAATGACGGTAGGGTAGCCAACTCTATGGATTCATTGAAGCACCGTCGCAATGTGACGTGTGTTTCATTGTTCTATCGGTACTATAACGTAATGTGTTCTAACGAAATGAAGGAATTAATTCCTAAAAATCATATATTTTTACGTATTACTCGTATTTCCCGTAGAGCGCATTCCTTTGTAGTTGATTGTCCAGTAAATCGCACAACGTATTATAGGGAGAATTCGTTCTTTGGTCGCACTGTTCGGTTGTGGAATAATCTTCCTGCGAAGGTATTTTCTATTTTCCTAGTACCAGCACAATGCACTGCATCAGTAGGGGCCATTACTGGGTGCTGGTCTTATATAAAAAACAAATCTTCTGAACACCATTCTTGTTATTTTTAACAGTTTCAGAGTTATTTACAACTTAGCAGCAAACAAATTTTTTTCGCGCAAAATATGAGCAATTAATATATTTTTTTTCTTCAAAAATTCATAAAAAAATTGTTCAGAACGAAAATTTCAGATGTTAAGCACTTAAATTTAAGCTTAAAATGTTAAGAATAAAATAAGCTTTAAATCGGTTCTCTATTGCTGATTTATTCAAAATGAAATGCATGTACCTAACTTTGGCCAAAATTAGCGAAAAAATGTTTTGTTGCAAAATTAGAAGATTTTTTTTCTTTTATTTTCAAAAAGTTATCATATATAATTTTTACATTCATGCATTTAAATTAAAGCCAGATAATATATACTTATATATCATATGTATGTTTTCCATAAAAAAATTATCTTGAATCCAGTTTTTTTTCTTCTTCTTTCATATTTTCAGTTGGAGTTTTTCGTTGGATCGACCAACAAAGCAGTTTTTCTTACCATTTTCCATTGTATCGGCTTTCTATATGCTACATGTCTTGATGAAATCTTTCACCATCTTCATCGGATACTGCGCTAAGATTTTCAGGAAAGAAATCTAAGTGCGAGTACAAAAAATTAATGTTAAGCGACATTGTGCATTTAAGAGTTTTATAGGTAGAAAAGAGTTCTTGAACGATTTCCTTGTAGTTTTTAGTTTTTTTATTTCGCAAAAAATTGTGAAAAGCCATCCATGCTCTTTTTTCTGTTTCATTCAATTTCATATTAAAAGTTGCGTCTTTCATAAGCTCTCTTATTTGTGGACCTACAAAGTTTCCTTCTTTTAGTTTTCGTCGCTGATTCGAGGGAATTTGGTTTTAACGTATTGAAATCCTTTAGAATCCTTATTTATTGTTATTACAAACTTTTTCATTGATTTTGTGGTTCACTCCATATCATTGGTTTCATAAATGACATGATCTTTCCATCGTCGTCAAGACACCTTCTTAAACAGGTATTATTACAACATATTTTTTGCAGCCAATATTGGCTTTTTTCTTCGATAGGAAATCCAAGGTAATGTTTAAAAGCATTCTTAATTTGGAAAGTTATTGTATGGCATTACGATATTAAAGTTAATTCCCCACAGATGTAGCAAAACAAATCTGGAGAATTTTTACAAGCCCAAGCGTTGACGTACTGTAATCTAAAACAAAAATCCATTATAAATAAGTTAACTCTCTGTATAAATTTTGTAAAACACTTACCATAATAAAAAATATATAACGGAAATAGTTCTTAGAGTACTTTTCATTAACTTTTGGTCTTGATAAAATCAAATATCGGATATTATTATCTTTTCGGTTTCGCAAACAAGTACTGAATGATGAACAAAATTGTGTTATCTGTCTTAAAAGTGCATTTTGTTCTAGAGTTTTTGCACAATAATAAAAAATCTTATTTTTACTTTTGTCGAAGTTAGACACCTGCCTTTATGGGTTATTTTACTTTCAATCCACACGTTTCTTTCATTAAAATGCATAAAATCTAAAATTTATATTCTAAGAATTTTTTCTATAACTTTTTGGATATAAAAGAATAAACTGTCCTCTAATATATCTAGGAAAAAATTTTCCGCTAATATTGCAAGAAAACATTTTTTCGCTAATTTGATCAAAGTTAATACCTGCATTTAATTTTGAATAAAATCAGCAATAGCCGACCGATTTTCATGACTTGAAGCTTATTTTATTCTGAACATTTTAAGCTTTAAAATAAGCGCTTAATATCTGAAATTTTTGTTCTGAACAATTTTTTATGAGTTTTTGAAAAAAAAACATTGCTCAAATTTTGTGCGTAAAATTTTTTTCGCAGCTAAGTTGTAAATAACTCCGAAACTGTTGAAAGTACAAAAATTGTGTTCAGGTGATTTATAGGAAAATTATTTTCCTAAACGTTTGTTTGTACCTGCATTAAATTATGAAATATATTGACATAATATGAAATATATTGACATAACTACCATATTTTGGGCGAAAAAATTGCCACACCCATAAAAAAAATTTTAGCCCATGGAAAAAAACTGAAAGCGTATATGAATTCAGCGCAACAAAATCAAAATATTTCATATAGTTTTATTCAATGGCGAGAAAATTTTTTGTATTTTGTAGTCCAGTGTTATTATTTCATAAAATGATTACTTTTTGCATTAACGGCATTTAATAAACGATGTAAATCATTAATGCTATCGGCCAATAATATTGTGTCGTCCGCGTAGCGAATATTGTTGATATATTGCCCATTGACTTTGATTCCAATGTTGAGATCATTCTATGCCTCGTGGTATTATGTATTCCGAGTAAATATTAAAAAGCAGAGGGGATAGAATACATCCTTGATGAACGCCTCTACTGATGTAAACAGTCTTTGTTACGATATCTCCGAAACGGATTTCTGCATTCTGATTCCAGTATAACGATTTGATGCAATTGATTTCTTTGCTGTCTGTGTTAATAAATCTGAAAATATCTATTAATTTGTCATGTTGTACTCTGTCGAAAGCTTTCTCATAGTCTATATTTTCGTCCATCTTTGCAATTTTGAATTAGCACTTGAGTGGTAACCAGAGCTTCCCGGGTGCCCATAGCCTCTCTGAACACGAAGTGTGTTCTACCCTGAAAGCACAATATTAATTTGCAAGAAGATGTGTTAATTCATTTTATGGAAAACCATTCCGATATAACCAGGGGTTTCACTAGATGAGACAAAGCTAAAGTGGAAAATTTGTGGAGAGATCTAACCAGAGATTTAAATAGCCTAGGACCACCAGCTCGGGACACAAATGGCTGGAAGAAAGTAAGTTTTTGTATGCATAAAAACGTGCACAACATATTATTATGGTGAAGTGTGGCGTGCTTGGAAGACATCTATCCAGAAAAATTTCAACCAACAAGAAGCAGTTTCAACAGGCGGATGTTCTTATAATCAGAATTATATTTCGAAGAAAGAGGATTTGATTGGCCAAATATGATGATTATATTTTTTAGTCGAAGGAATAGATAAGGCAGTGCGAATAATAGGAGAAGATCATCCTTCAGAGGACATGGCAGTCTTATGTGGAGGGTCATTAACATTGGTAAAAGAAAATATATGCAAAGGAAAAATAAGTAAAGCCATGTCTGACGACCTTCCTAACACATCTAAGAGATCTGTAAAAAAATTGTTGACAAAGAACGAAGATATAAAAGAAAACTTAAAGATTTATATAAATGAAAACATAAAAAGGGCAAGAACTTTCGAAGTCAATGAAAACAGTGGTTGAGATATTTAAAAAAATATAAAAATTCGCCGTTATAAGTTCTAACTTAATAATATCAGGCAATAGAAAGCTTAGCTACAAATATAACAACAGCAATAAAAAGGCACAACCTATAAATGGAAAAAGACACCTATGACAAAAAATGCTATAAAAAAGAAGGAATTAGAAATGAAGAAAAACAGCTGGAGATAGAGCTTATAAAATATTAGTAAAAGGGAAATATAAATTCCATAAGTTACACTTTTTTGCAACAATACTCACATACTTATCTATTAATGAAATTTAATAAATTTGATTTAGATACCTCTGTTGAATATTTTTTCTTTTTCAGATGGTCTGGTTGGTAGGCGAGTGTCTTACCTACCACACCACATAATACTTGCCACTAAATAATCAAACAAAAGCAAACTATGAGTTTCCTTGTTGTTGCACTGAAGCAACCTCTTGGCAAGTACGGTGAGAAATTTGACTGTTTTTGAATTAAATTTAAAACCAAATCACATTTTTTGCACTTCAGGTTTCCACGTAGATGCTCAACTACAGAAAAAGCAATTACTATATTAGGCTTTAAATCTCTTTTCAAGGAAATTCTTAATGCAAGTAATTTTATCCTCAGAAAACAATATACAATAGGTTAATTAACAGTCTTGTGGATTTTGATTGAAAATTTACACAATTATTTGTGATTGACTTTTTTGTTTGTGTTGCAACTTATTGCAAAATGCTAACTCACTGCAGATTGCAAAAAAAAGAAAAATTGATTATTATTTACTCTCAAGTTAAATTTGTGAAGACTAAAACAACAATTAATAGACGAAGCTGCGGAATATTCAACGAAAGTATAAAATATTTTGGGCAATTAATTTTAGGACAATTATTTATTAAGATATGGAAAATGATGCCGACGCTTTTTATAGAAAATTTCGACCGTTGGTATCTATTAATTTCAAAGTATAATTAATAGTATTTATTAATTTCAAAATATAATTAATAGTCCATAATTGCAGCTTTTGTCAATAGCACAAACACTTGTTACAGGCTTTTTGCTTAAAATAATATTACCTCTATGTGCCTCGACAGAGGTACCCATCATTAAAAATGCAAGAAACTTTCAACTCTTGTAAACAATGACCAAACATTCATTTGCCCGGTTAAAAAGGATGACAAATCTCAAGTGGCTAGCACATGTCTCTATTTTATACAATACAAAAGCATTATTACAAAAATAAAAAGGATTTGCTTCCGTAAGTTAAGCAATTAATAATAAATATATACATATTTTCCAGAGAATTTTATATAAAATGTCAATCATTTAAAACTGTTTGCCTAGAAAGCCTATTAAACGATCAAACTTTGCCTGACAGCACGGCCTGATGAGAAAGTGTTTTGCTATTACACGATCATATAAAGTTTGTCAAATACAAGCAGACACTGAATAGTAAAGTGTACATATTGTGATGACGAATGAATTAGTTACTGCTTTGGTAAATTGATAAATTATTGGAAGATGACAGTCAGAAATTAATTTTTCTATATGCTTAATATTAATTATATGAGATATTAATTTACTAAGTAAAAAATTATTCTAACCGAAATTAAAAAAAACAACAACAACAAATCATATTGTTACGAAAATAGAAATACAACACTGCATTGTGGGATTTTGGTATATTTTGTGTTACCCTGTCAATTTGGCAGTACTGCCATATCGACCATCTTTATGTTATATTTGAATGAACGGATAAGGAAATAGAAGATGGTCGATATTTCCTGAACCTTCCAAACTGTAGGCAATAAGGTATATTAAGGGCTGCTATACCTACACATCTGTTAGTTATCGTTTTGCTGTCGCAAGATAAAGACGTGTATAGTGAAAATAAAAGTGTTGTATAAGCGAATATTGAGTTGTTATAAACTGTATAAAAGTAAATTGTGTAGTAATAAAAATATAACTGCAAAACAACAAAATAAAGCGGTGTTTATTTTATTAACGAAATTTAGACGAACTTAAGCCTTTTAAAAAGGTTAAAACGTAACATTGGTGTCAGAAGTAGTATTGCGTATATTAATATAATTAAATAAATAAAAAATAAAACGAAGACAAAAAAAATAAAAATCAAGAATTAATAGTGGACAGGCTTAAGCGCGAGTTAAATAAATTAGAGTTTTCTACAACCGGTAATAAAACCTAATTACAAAAACGTCTATTAGAGGAATTTCAGAGACGTGGTATAGACATCGATAATCACGAATTTGATGACGAGAATGAGCTTGAGATGAGTGCTCCTACAACTACAAGAAGTATAGACATTAACTGGCTGCTGGCTGCTGTAATGGAAAAAATGGAGGTACAGAGCAAAATGCTTTTAGCTGATGTGAGAGAAACATCTAGAGCTGATAATGAAAGGCGTATTGAAAAAATTAATGCTGTGGCGAAGACACAAGAAATTTATAGAGCTAATAACAAAAACAAGAGCTGAAAGTAAGAATTTTCTGGCAAAAATTAAAATGAAACATGAGAAATCTTTTATTGAGCTACTAGAAACCTGTGGAGCCGAAATACAAGAAACTTCTGGAGCCGATAATCAAAAGCTCTTGGTTGAAGTTCGTGAAACTTCTAAAGCAAAAACTGATAAGTTGCGGGAAATATATACAATAGTAAACAAAAGGGTAGATGCGGTGGAGAACAGAATGTCAAGCCTAGAACAATCAATTGAGGTAATTGAGAACAAAATCAACACTCTCCAGTGTCAAAAGCCGGAACCAGTGCGTATCACACCAGAAGCTTCCAGCAGAATAAAAAGACATTGCTTTGATGGTAGCTCAACCCTATCCGTATTTAAATTCCAATTTGAGATAGTGGCGAGTAAAAACGGACGGGATGATGAAAAGAAGGCTCTCGAACTAATTTTGGCGTTAAAAGGTGCTGCAGCAGAGATTCCCGAAACTATGCCAGCCAGCTGTAGAAACAACTACAACGACTTAATTGTGGTGCTACAGCGTAGGTAAGGTGCCGAACGTAAAAGGCTAATGAATCATTACAAGATTTTGCAATGGAATAAAGAGTTTGATGCAGCTAACCTATCCAGGAGACCGAAGCCTTCGTCAACAGCATGCGGGAGCCTGATGTTAAACTAGCTGTATGTGCAACATAAAAGATAACCTTTGCAGATACTGTGGAGTTCGCACTAGCTCAGGAGACAGCTCGCACGATATTAAAGCCACAAATGCAAAAGGTACGTAATATAGAAGTACTGGCAGAGAAAGATGATGAAATCAACGAAATAGAGAAGGTGGTAAAGCGGCTCCTAGCTGAGCAGAAGTCAAAATCAAATGTTTTAATTGCGGAAAGAGCGGCCACTTCCAGAGAAACTGTAAAGCGCAAAAGGTCCAGATCCGCTTAATCACAGAGAAATGATAAGCGGGCCAACTGCCATCACACAACAAGAGTCCCTGTTAAACTAAAACGAGCTAGCACTGAGGAGCAAGAGCTAGCTCCCACAAGCGAGGGCCCCACAATCTCCATATCAGTGATGCAGAAAAGTAACAGCAACCTTACAGCATGCGGGTACATTAATTGCAGACAACGTATCTACCGGTGCGACGCAGTCTATCGTCAGACCTGATATAGTGAAGGAAAAGTGTCAGAAACTTAATAATATCAGACTACGAATAGCTACTGGGGAGCGTGCCACCGTCTATGGAAAAATTGAGGTGATGGTGAATATAGCGAACATTACTGTAAGCCATACTTTTATTGTCGCCGATATTGTAGACGAGGTTATCATTGCTGCTGACTTTATGTTAGTCCATGGAATCAATTTGAATATGGGGCAACAGATATTGAGTTGGCGTAATGTAGATATAAGCCGAGGACCAACAGGTATTTGATGAAAATATAGAGAAATAGGTAGCAGATCTAGCAGCTTCAGAAATAATGAAAGCTGCTTAAGAGGTACGCCTGCGTATTCGCCATGAAAAAAAATTAACGTAGAACAGCCATAGCCAAACATGAAACTAGTACTGGCGAAACGAGACCGATAAAACAGGCACGCAGAAGTGTACCTCTGGCGAAGCGTAATGAGGTTAAGGAGCTGGTCAAAGAAATGAAGAAGAGCGGTGTAATTGAACCATCATCGAGCCCTTGGAGCTCACCTGTAGTCTTATTTAAAAAAAAGATAATAGTTTAAGATTCTGCGTTGGAAGGAATGCGCAGGAAGCTGAATGATATCACTAAAACGGACATCTACCCGCTAGCACGAATTGGCGATACGCTCGACACGTTAGCTGGAACGAAGTGGTTGTCTACATTAGATCTACAAAGCGGCTATTGGCAGGTAGAGATCGCAGACAAAGATAAATAGAAAACTGCTTTAAGTGCGAACGGGCTCTGCAATGCGCCGACCACATTCGAACAGCTTATGGAGCGCGTACTAAAAGGACTATATTGGAAGACTTGTCTAGTTTACCTCAACGACATAATAGTGATGGGGAGAACTTTTGACGAACGCATCAAGAACCTGGCAGAAGCTCTGCAACTAATATCAATGGCTGGACTAAAATTAAGCGTGAAGAAGTGTGTATTGTTCTTAAAACAGGTAGAATATTTGGGGCATCTAGTTACAGCAGATGGCATTTCAACGGATGAAGATAAAATACGGGCAGTAAAGGACTGGCCTCGTCTCCAAAATCCTCATGAATTACGTAGCTTTTTGGAAACTCTGCACATATTACAGACGCCTCGTGCGAAAAAAAGCTAAGGCCTATCATTGGGGAGAGTCACAAGAAAAGGCATTCCAGACACTAAAAGACGTATTGTGTGCTGCACGGGCTTTGGCGTATCCAGTCCCTGGTGAAAAATTCATCCTTGACAGAGATGCAACTAGATATGGTCTACTATACCCGCACACTGTCAAAACCTGAACGGAATTATTGTGTGACTATGTGAGGTACTGGCAGTGCTGGAATGCATAAAATATTACCATAGGTTCCTGTATGGTCAACATTTTCTGCTAAGGACTGATCATTACGTACTAAGATGGCGGCTGCAATTTAAGAACCCTGAAGGACAGCTGGCACGTTGTATTAAGCACCTCCAGGCCTATGACTTTGGCATTGAACACCGAAGTGGCATAAAACATGGAAATGTTGATGCGCTCTCACGTCGGCCTTGTGATTTGGAATGTAAACATTGTATAAAAGCTGAACGGAAGGCATCCATCATTGATATCCGGCTAACGCAAATAGATGCAAACGAAGACTGGTCAAGAGCATAGAGGAGTGACCCAATATTAGCAAAGATTATAGCAGTGAAAGAAGAGGACAAACGGTCCACCCGCAATGAAATATCAGCAGAAGATCCCCTGATAAAAGCGTATTAGGCACAATGGGACAGTTTGAAGTTGATTAATGTATGCTTATATCGCCATTGGGAAAGTGCTAATGGTAAAACTTCACCCAACCGATTAGTGGTACCTTCCTCCAAGATGAAAGAAGTCTTAAATGAGTTCCATAATGGAGTCAGCGGAGGACACCTTGCGGTGACAAAGACTCAGGAGAAACTAAACGCAGTGGCAGATTGGATAGGAGACTGTACCCAGTGTATTGCAGCTAAAAGTCCAGTTAGAAGAGGCCGAGTTCAGCTGCAACAATTTAACTCAGGCGCACCATTCGAGCGGATAGCAATGGACGTAGCAGGCCAGTTTCCTGTGAGTAATACCGGAAATCGTTATGTTCTCGTCGTGATGGATTATTTCAGCAAATGGCCAGAGTGTATGGCATTCCCAATCAAGAGGCGAACACAATTGTAAATGTTTTTGTGAAGAACTGGATATGCGGCTATGGGGTTCCAAAAGAGCTAAATTTCGAGTCTGCTGGTTTTAAAGTAATGTGTGAGATACACGCAATTAAGAAGACTCGAACAACGCCGCTTCACCCACAGTCTGATGGAATGGTAGAACGATTTAATCCCTTTAAGCCCTGGAGGAATATTTGCGAAAAGTAGTGACCAAGCAACAAAAGGATTGGGACGAACACCTACCGAGGATTCTACTGGCGTACCAATTAGTTGTCCATGACTCAACATCTAAGTCCCCTACCTAGGTTATTTTTGGGGCTGAGCTAAAACTACATGGTGACTTAGAGTTTGGTGTTAAGCCTACCCCAGAGAGGAATACCACAATGCTGAAAAACAGGAAAGCCTCAATGAACTTCACGTATTTGTGCGCTTACGAATTAAAATGGTCGGCGATAAAATGAAATGATCATGCAGCATATATGAAGGGCTTCCGTGAGGGACAACTGGTCTACTCTACAACCTACAGCAAGAAAAGATTATCTCCCAAGCTGCAAACTAACTGGGATGGACCTTACAAAGTAGTTAAAAGGTTAAATAATGTGGTATACAGAATACAGAAGAGGAATAGCCCGCGATCAAAAATGAAAGTGGCACATTTAGAACGAGTTGCGAGCTATGGGAAGAAGGGTAATGAGCCTATTCGGGACGAACAGGCTTAATCGGGAGGCAGTGTTACAAAAATAAAAATATAACACTGCATTGTAGGATTTTGGTATATTTTGTGTCACCCTGTCAATTTGGCAGCACTGCCACATTGACCATCTTTATGTTACTTTTGAATGAACGGATATGGAATTAGAAGATGTTCGATAATTCGTGAACCTTCCAAACTGTTGGCAATGGGGTATATAAAGGGCTGCTTTACCTACACGTCAGTTAGTTATCGTTTTGCTGTCGCAAGATAACAACGTGTTATAGCGGATATAAAAGTGTTGTGTAAGTAAATATTAAGTTGTTGTAAACTGTATAAAAGCTATTGTGTAGTAAATAAAAATATAACTGTAAAACAACTAAATAAAGCGGTGTTTATTTTATTAACGCAATTGAGACGAACTTAAGCGTTTTAGAAAGGTTAAAACGTTGTGTAAGCGAATATTAAGTTGTTGTAAATTGTATAAAAGCTATTGTGTAGTAAATAAAAATATAACTGTAAAACAACTAAATAAAGCGGTGTTTATTTTATTAACGCAATTTAGACGAACTTAAGCGTTTTAGAAAGCTTAAAACGTAACAACATAATTATAACGACCTAACTACCTTCCGCTGTGGTACAGTTGGCAAGACATCTGCCTACAAACTGGAAGGTCTTCGCTTCAATACCAGGCCAAATCATATAAAAAAAAAGTTTTTCAACAGGGGTATCACCTCATAACATTAGCTAGTAATTGGTTATGAGGATTACTACTATTGAAAACTTTTCTAATGCATTTGCCGTTCGGAACCTTCGTTAAACTGTAGGTCACTTTCAATGAGTCTAAAAATAAAATCGGGTGCAGCTCCATTGGCAGAGAGAAGTCCCCATGTTCCTTCATGCATACAGCCTCCGATTGCCAAAATCGATTAGTAAATGATATGAATGCAGTACTTTTTTTAAATACTTCGCTGTTGTAAGGTTATTATGTTTAATTAGAACTTAAATTCAAAAGGCCGCACCAAACACCATTCATGAAAATAAATTAAAAAAAGTACATTTGTTTCCAAAAATCATCGCAATATTTTACATTTTATTAGGTTTTTGATCTCTCCCGTAAAATTACGTCATGATTGGCCTCTTCGCTTTACATGTGACGATATGTTTACTGTAGAGACGCCAGATTCTGGAGAGGTAAAAATAGTACTTTCAAAAGCAAATAAATAATACGCTTTAAAGGAGCAAGCATTACATGTACAAATGCATGCAAGCTAAAAGTAAATGGTGTGGTATTTTTAGATGGAGCGCTACAGTCAAAGGTATCGTAAAATATGGGAAACAGAAACCCTTTTTGCCACTTAAAGATGGGTCTAAAGCAATAAGTTGTTACTGTAGTGCTCAAATTGCCGCAAAAACTATGTCAAAAAGTATAAAACCGCTCTGAAACCTATATGAATACATGCATCAGTCTAATTCATATAAAATATACATAATTTTAGACGAAATAATCGTTATTCTTCAAGCTAGGAAATAGGAGTACTTATGCATGTAAATTAACTTTAACGAAACATACGAAAAGCCACAATATTACATAGATAATAATAAATATAATCATATAAAAAATAATAAGGACACTAATGTGGCACATTGAGATTTGATACGAAAGTATGTAAAGTGAGAGTATTGCTGATAAATAATTGTTCTTATTTTTAGTTTATTAACTACTAACTTTTAAGCCGGTAAGGCGGTGGCGGTATTATTGGTGTTTAAGGGTAATTTTCCTCATATGGTGTTGGAATATTATATCATCTACAGCAGCGTTTGCCATGTAGATACTTAAAATAGCCTTCTTATATGTGTACACCAGGGTTGCAAAAGCTGGGACAATTGAATTTGCTTATTTTTAAATAACTGCAACCAGGGATGTCGAAATTAATAAAAATGTAAGTTTTTTGTAGCACTATTTTTAAGTCAGAAGTACAATAGCACCCCAATGACTAAAACCAAAGAAAGGAAGGGATTGTCTTCAATTTAATCTAAAAATAGTATTTACTGAAGTCATCTAATTCGTGCTACTATAATTAAAAAAAGCCGTCTATGTATTTCCCGCCAAAATAGAGCACAACAATGATTTCAATGTGTGTGTCTGAATAATAAAATATTTAAAAAATTAAAAAAGAATATATTATTTGCAAAAGTCCTCATTGTCTTCAAAAGAAAAATTATCTTTAAATTTTTTAATTCCAAATTGTTTAATTTGTGTAAACATGTGAGTGTATTTACTTTCACATACGTATGTATGTATGTTAGGGTGGTCTTTATTTTGCAACTTTGTTATTTCGAGCATAACTCCCCTTAAAAATGTCGTTATAGTTCAAAAATGTGGTGTGAAAAATATTACGATTGGGCGATTTTAATACGTGGCGCATCACTCTTGAAGTTTGGCTTAAAAACTTTAAAAATAAAATTTTGATTTTTATTAAAATTATATATATTCATTCTGTTTATTGTACGTACAAACGAATATAATTTAATTTATTTAGTTTGTAGTTGAGCAATCAATTGCTTTTCTGCTTTATTTTTGGATAAAACTATATTCAAATTTTCCATTAGCTTAACTACCCGTTCTGCCGAATCATATACAACTTTCATATTTCAAACGATATCACGGCCAACGTTAAAGCTAGGTCCATTATCCCTAACTTTTGGATCTTTGTTCAAAAAGTCGTTTGGAATACCAAACCTTTGCAAAAATTAAACAATATAAAATATTCGATATTCTTGTTAAAATATTGATCAGTTTTTTAACTCGGATATAGTGGGATTATCCAGAGCTTGCACCATTAACTTTTACGGCTCATATGGTACCTATAGATCAAAGAAGGCCAACGCTGCTGTTTCTGGAGTCAAACACCATATATGATTACTTAATTTGCTTAGTGACGCACGACTTAACTTGTCATCAATACTTTTATAATCATGCAAGTCTATAAGCAATTTTTTAGGTACATCCTTCCAACAAATATACAAAT
Organism: Wohlfahrtia magnifica; assembly: GCA_023159175.1. Lineage (NCBI taxonomy): Eukaryota > Metazoa > Arthropoda > Insecta > Diptera > Sarcophagidae > Wohlfahrtia > Wohlfahrtia magnifica. The sequence goes on along the minus strand of JAKWBJ010000159.1, from coordinate 139,260 downwards.
GACCTTAATATATACTAACTTTAATTGTGTCATTTTAAATTCATTTTGATATATAACTTAATGCAATAAATAGCTTACGACATCCAACGTCCATGCTATGCTCCAGTTTTTTTGAAGGTAAAGAGCGAAATTGTACCACCAAGAAAAACCATACCTTATTCAAAAGGTTCTTTCTAATCATCACGTGTTTGTTTTACTTTAAGACTTTGAGATATAAATTTAATAATCTTAGATACACTCCTAATTGTATTGCTGTTTTCTGATCTTCAATTCCAAAGGTCTCTAAATCTTATTAAAATCATTTCATACAGTATGTGATACCCGCATGGTAAATATAAAAGGTCCTTTCCGATAGCTTTCTCTAAAAAAACGCAAGCACCTTGAAGTCGGCCTAACTTTTTCAATTAGATTCCATTTTTGCAATTAGTCATAAACTATTTCCGCTTGTTGCTTCCTAATGTTATCAAATAATTTTTCTTTACCATTGTATGATATGACTAATGGAATTCGATCCATGGATTTTTTTCCAATTAACGCTGGTAAAATTTTACCATCTTAGTGAACCATAATGCCACGAATTTCTTCATCATGAAAATTATTTTTAATTTTTTGTGCAATTTTTACTCGAAGTTTTGAGCGGATTTTATGAGTAGGACTTCAATTTATTATTAGCTCTTCTACTTCGTGATTTAGAGCTTGAGCACTTACGTTCACTAATTATACATTTGTCCAAAACTGTTACAAGATATTCGGTTATAAAATTTATATTCCCTTGTTTTCGCTTAGGTGTGCTTATCGCTGGATCATCTTCCATGTCCTGCGTAATATCAACCTCCTCATCCTCGTTATCGAAAACATTGAAGGCCAATTCGACATTCCTTTCTAGAAAAAAAAAAAAATATTTTGATAGGGGCATTCCATTAACATATGAAAAAACTTCACAAAAACTTCATTACTAGCAAATTTTTCATCATCTGGGAGATTAAAACATGTGTATCAATGTTTTTAAACTATTATCAGGAAAAATATACTTGTAGACATGCTGTACTTGTCACAACAATATTTAAAATCTACTTCTACAAAAGTTTTTTAATCCATTTGTTAGTAACAAATTATGGAAATTACCGTAAATTTCATAAAATTATGGTAAAAAAGATCTATCTCTATCGTATTCTAAAGCAAATAAAAAAATTATTATTATTATTTTTTTTTTTTGATTATTTCACCAACAGGATTCAGCTTGAAAGGCGATGCGCCACTTTTTCCCTTTATCCGACGCACATAAATTTTTGCAAAATGTGATTTTTACACAAAACCTTACATTTTATGGGGGAGTTACGACGTCAAACTGGAAAAAAAATTTCTTCCATACATCTGAAGACCATCCTAATATATATTGTAAGAAAAATTGTGCCATATATACATATATTTTTAATATTATGCAATTTATTAAATAGTGTAGAGCAAAAAGATAATAATAAGCACAATAAAGTACTCAATAATATTGTATAGTTATTACTTTCAAAAATATTTTTTATCCCTTTCTCCGCTTTTGTTTTTGGAAAAACATGTAAAAATAATGTACTAAAACCGTCAGTATCCCAAGGTTTGACTGCAAAAAGTGATGACATAGACTTATTGATTAACAAAAACAAAGACATTATAGTCAAATTACTCACAATCTATTGTTATTTACATCTCTGGTATCGTCTGCAAGTAAACTAAATTCTCCTATAAAGTCATTTATGTATTTTTTGGAGATATTTTCAATGATTCCAGCACTCTTAAGTTCTTCAAACAATGATTCAATTGTTCTGTCAGCAGTGGGATCGTATTGTTTCTTTTTCTTTTTCTTTTCCTTAGGGCCTTTAGGTGGTTTGCTTTTTGCAGGTTTATATGTTTCTTTTTTGTCTTCACACCAAGCTTGTTTAAGTAATTCATATTCAATTCTAAAAATATATAATTATATATAAATTTAATTTATTTTATGTTGAGAAAAACAAATATCATATTCTGCATATCAATAATCTTTTATCATTAATTTACTTTTTAATTATGATCATATTACATCATATGATATTAAAAAGTATGCAAAATTCGTATTCGTACAACATTAAATATTTATTTTCTTAATTTCTTTATTTTTCAAAAAAAAAAAAAAATTATACATAAACTGTTTTTTATTTATTTTAAATTAAAACTCAAATTAAGAACAGCTTGTGGGGGTCGCAGTGTCGTAGAAATAATAAACGTGTTTCTATTTTGTAAGATTATGAACTACTAATATTCCATTCTATTTCCTTTTTTATAAAACATCTGCATCGAAATTCAAATAATTTTAAATGTAAAATTTTATACCACAGAAAAAACTGCTACAATACCCCCCTGCTAGCTTCTGCGTTATCGGTAGAAATTAGGAAACTTTACGCGTCTTCCATACCGAGTGACAGTAGGTGTTGTGCTGGAATGACAATTTTCGTCAGTTGTTTCACAAATTGGTATTTTTAAGTTGTCTTTATAAGTCTCTTCATATATCATAAGCAAAAGTTTTTGCTGGCTTGATTCTGTCGGTGGAAATTTTATCCTTTTGTTTTCCACGTTTTATAATAAAATACTTTTCATGTCGCTTTCCACCTTCAAAAGGGCCTTCAAAAGCTGGTTCCAACGGTTTACGTACTCTATCGACTCTAACGAAAACAAAATTGCACGTGTTCAACTGGTTTTTGTTGAATGCCATGATGGTTTAGGACGTCGTAGGTCACACATAACTTTACCTAATTTTTGCACAAATTCTGTTTGACTATTCTTAGACTCACTTTTAATCCAGAATTCTCCTGGTACGCGCAATTGTGTTCCGTACAACAGTTCAGCTGAACTTGCACCAATGTCGAGTCTTACTGTAGTTCGTAGTCCTAATAATACTAGTGGGAGTACGAAAGATCAGTCTTTAGTGGCATAACACTTAATGGTGTTTTTAGGAGTGCGGTGCCATCTCTCTACCATACCATTTGCCTGCGGATGGTATGCAAGAGATTCGATTCGAACTGCCTACCTTAGTCTTTTGTTACTTTTTCTGGAACTTCACATAAATAATGAAGGCTGATGCTACTGTATGAGCTGAGATATCTGGAATGGGAACTGCTGTAGGCCATCTAGTAAGCCGATCCACGCAAGTAAGGCAATAACGATTACCGCCTGAAGTTGGTAGTGGTCAATAGTTACATGTTGAAAACATCAGTCGACAGCATTATAGTTCCTTAGGGGTGCAGAGGTACGCCTGCTATTTTTCACCTTTTGACACTGCACGCAACATCGCACAAATTTTGTAACAACTCTTGCCACACCTGGTCATACATAACGTCATACATAACGCGTCACAAAACGTGTCTTTCAATAAATCTATTGTGGCACGAGCTGTGTGACTTGTTGCGCCGTCTTGTTGAAACCACATCTTCTGGACATCATGGTTATTCAATTCAGGAATGAAAAAGTCAGTAATCATGGCTCTATACCGATCACCATTGACTGTAACGTTCTGGCCACCATCGTTTTTGAAAAATTACGGACCAATGATTCCACCAGCCCATAAAGCGCACCAAACAGTCAGTTTTTCTGGATGAAACGGTGTTTCCACATACACTTGAGGATTACCTTCGCTCCAAATGCGGCAGTTTTGTTTGTTGACGTAGCCATTCAACCAGAAGTGCGCTTCATCGCTAAACAAAATTCGCTTATGAAAATCGGGAACAACGATAATCTCGTTTTGGGCTCATTCGACGAATCTACGCCGGGCGTGAATTGCCAAACCAAACTGAGAATAAATCACTTTACAGCTGTTAAATCGGTCGCCATCTTGAAAAGTAATGCCAACTTAAAGTTCTATGCGTCTATAAAAAACACGCTTTAAAAAGAAGGACGGTACGTGTGTACATCTGAAATTCAAAAATAAGAAAAGAAAAAAATAACTCAACTTTCATTTTTTACAAAACAGTTTGGCTCAGTTAAAAAGAGGAAAAAATAACTGAAAACAAAAACTATAACAATTTAAAATAAAATACAAGGGATTGTTTAGATATTTTGTTTAGCGGAACACCACAATTGAAAGAAGATACTGAAGACGGCGCATAATGCGTTGTCCCATACGCAAAAATCAAAAAATCAGTCATCGCGGATATTGTTAAAATACACAGGTATATATATTTGAAAGATAATTATCGGCTGAGTATAATACTGAATGTTTTTTTTTTCGGTTACTTCTCTATATTGTCACAAAATTGCACTAAACTCAACTGACTTATAATAAAAACACTATGTCAAAAATTGGAATCTGGATACTTCTGAAGTAGCTGTAAAACTTCTATATATTTAGGAAACATTTAAAAGATTGGTTTTTTATTACCTTACAATATTGTTACGTTTTTATATTTTTAAAAGAGTTTATTTATGAGTTCGCACATTGAAGTTAATATAAAAAAATTTTGTGTTTGATTTTTAACCAATAATTCTTTATTAACACGGTTTTGTGCAACGTAACCTCGTAACCTTTTCACGAGCAATAAAAATTTCCATTCTTAATTACTCCGTCTGTTTACAACTTCGTAAACAACATTAATTACTCGACAGATCATGCTACTTAAAGATCTTCCAACCCGATCGTAGTTATAACTTATTTTCGATCACAACCTTTTCAACCAGAGGTTGTCCACACTTACCTCTCTTCACTAAGTTACCTCCAACTAAACTGGTTTTTACTTCACGATTCACTTCACGAGCTTACTTCTTATAAACTCTCTTCACACCGAGTCCAAGCCAACAAACTTTCTTCACGATGAGTTTAAACATAAACTCTACCAGCTGAGTTTACACCACATTAAATGAGTGTTGTTCGCAGCGATGTGCTTTTTATATGGCTGTTTAAACAACACTTCGAAAGCTCTCGAACCTCTCGATATTTCAGATAGATTCCATTTCTTTCTTTTATTTTCTTTTTAGTTCTTATGAAACCATGCATATGTAAACATCTATTGTTTTAGGTTTTGTTATTGTTTGTTATTGTCAGATACTTGTTTTCTTTTCTGTTAGTTTTTGTTGCCGTTTTATTTGTATTTACCATATTTGTGCTAATGTTTGTTATTGTCGATATGGTTATTTGTAAGCAGCACGTATGGTTGTTTTTCGGCTTTTGTTTATTTTAGCGATGTAACAAACGTTAGGGGAGTTCAGCAATGTTATAAGCAAAACAGAAAGATATTTCAATTTTGTTTAAGTAGAAAGATTTGTCGAGTAATTGTTGTTGCTTACAAACTTGTAAACAGACGGAGTAATTAAGAATAGAAAATGTTATTGCTTGTAAAAAGAATTTTCTGCCAAAAATTGAAAAGAAATTTGAAGAAGCTTTGAGTACAACAACAGAGGAGCTGCAAGAAATATATGAGACGGTAAGCAAAAGGGTTGATGACGTCGACGCAAGAGTGACAAATCTAGAAAAGTCTGTTGACGAAAAATTTAATGTAATAGAAGAGAAAATCGACAGTCTACAGTACCAGCAACTCGAACCAGTGCGTATTATATCAGAAGTTTCTAGCAAAATAAAAATACCTTGCTTTGATGGTAGCTCACCCCTATCCGTATATAAATTCCAATTAGAGACAGTTGCCTACAGAAATAGATGGGACGATCAAGAGAAGGCTCTAGATCTAATTTTGGCGTTAAAAGCCGAAAAATGCCACCTGCAGAAACAACTACAATGACTTAATTACAATGTTACAGCGTAAATTTGGCGACGAGCACAACCATGATTTGTACCGCATGGAGTTAAGGTGCCGAACACAGAAGGCTAATGAGCCGCTTCAAGCCTTCGCAATGAAAGTCGAGAGGTTGGTGCAGCTACCCTATCCAGGGGAAAATCACCCACTAGTAGATCATCTGAAGACCGAAGCCTTCGCCAACGGCTTATGAGCCCCTGACGTTAAACTAGCTGTATGTACATCACAAAAGACAACCTTTGCAGATACAGTGGCGTTCGCACTGCCTCAGGAGACTGCCCGCACGACAACAAAGCCACAAATACACTAGATACGCAATATAGAAATTGTGGCAGAGAAAGATGATGAGATCAACAAAATAGATGAGGTGGTAAAGCGGCTCCTAGCTGAGCAGAAGTCAAAATTCAAATGTTTTAATTTCGGAAAGAGCGGCAACTTCCAGAGAAACTGTAAAGCGACACGCAAAAGGTCCAGATCCGTTTCATCACAGAGAAATAATAAACGGTCCAACTGCCATTACACAACAAGAGTCTCCGTTAAACTAAAACGAGCTAGCACTGATGAGCAAGAGCTAGCTCCCACAAGCGAGGGCCCCACAATCTTCATATCAGTGTTGCAGAAAAGTAACAGCAACCTTACAGCGTGCGGGAGACAATACACCTTCACTATAGATACCGGTGCGACACAGTTTATATTCAGACCCGATATAGCGCAGGGAAAGTGTGAGATACTCAATAATATCAGATTAAGAACAGCTACTGGAGAGTCGCCACCGTCTACGGAAAAAATGGGGTGAAGGTGACTATAGCGAACATTACCGTAAGCCACATTTTTATTCTCGTCGATATTGTAGACGAGGTTATCATTGGTGCTGACTTTGTGATAGTCCATGGCATCAATTTGAATATGGGGCAACAGATAATGAGTTAGCATAATGTAGATATACGTCTTGACGTGGGATATCAGCATCAAGTGCACGCCAGACGATTAGTTGCTTTCAAACAACAAAAACTACCACCTCAGACCGAGTCATTGATATGGGCACGTATAGAGGGAGATTGTAAGAACAACCGCTTGTAGGTAGTAGAACCAGCAGAAATTAAGGTGGGCTTGTTGCCAGCAAATGCCCTTGTCAAAACTAATAAAAAAATAATAGTCCCAGTGAGAGTTCTCAATTTATCAGGCCACGAAAAATTAATTTACGGAAACTCCGAGGTTGGCCAACGTGCTGCCGTAGAAGCGGTAATAGCGCACGATTGTCGGAACCTGCCGATATATCAGCCAAGGACCAATGGGTATTTGACGAAAATGTAGAAAAATGGGTAGCAGGAAAGAAATAAAGCCAAGGTTTCTAAAGAAGTACAACTGCGTATTCGCCACTAAAAGTAAAAGTCAGGGTAGAACAGCTATAGCCAAACATGAAATTAGTACTAGCGAAGCAAAACCGATAAAACAGGCACCTAGAAGTATACCTCTGGCGAAGCGTAATGAGGTTAAGGAGCTGGTCAATGAAATGGAGAAGAGCGGTGTAATTGAACCATCATCGAATCCCTGGAGTTCACCTGTAGTCTTAGTTAAAAAGAAAGATGGTAGTACAAGATTCTGCGTAGACTACAGGAAGCTGAATGATTTCTCTAAAAAGGACAGCTACCCGCTACCAAGAATTGACGATACGCTCGACACGCTAGCTCGAACAAAGTGGTTCTCTACATTTGATCTACACAGCGGTAGAGATCGTAGACAAGGATAAGGAGAAAACTGCTTTCAGTGCGCACGGTGGTTTGTGGCAGTTTAAAGTTATGCCATTTGGGCTCTGCAATGCGCCGGCCACATTCAAGCGGCTTATGGAGCGCGTACTAAAAGGACAACACTGGAAGACTTGTCGGGTTTATCTCGATGACATAACAGTGATGGGCAGAACTTTTGACGTACACATCAAAAACCTGGCAGAATTTCTGCAACGGATATCAGTGGCTGGACTAAAACTAAGCGTGAAGAAATGTGCATTGTTCCAAAAACAGTTAAAATATTTGTGGCATCTAGTTACAGCAGATGGCATTTAACGGATGAAGATAAAATACGAGCAGCAAAGGATTGGCCTCGCCCCCAAAATCTTCATGAATTACGCAGATTTTTGGGACTTTGCACATACTACAGACACTTTGTGCCTGATTTTGTGAGCGTGGCAGCAAGTTTACATGAGCTCACCAAGAAATATAAAACATATCATTGGGGTGAGTCACAGGAAAAGGCATTCCAGACACTAAAAGACCTATTGTATGCTGCACCGGTTTTGGCATATCCAGTCCCTGGTGAAAAATTCATCCTTGACAGTGATACCAGTTGATATGGTATTGGTTGTGTACTTTCATAGGCGGTCGATGGGACGGAAAAAGTTGCAGACTACTATAGCCGCACGCTGTCGAAGCCTGAACGGAATTATTGTGTGACTCTACGTGAGCTACTGGCAGTGCTGGAATGCATATATGGTCAACATTTTCTGCTAAGGACTGATCATTACGCACTGTGATGGCAATATTGTTGCATTAATGAGAGTATTTGAGTGTTTTATATATTTACGGTCAAGAATTAATCTCAAAATTTTAAGAGAATCCACGTTTTCGATTCTATTAGAACTCGAAAATATATCTATTTTGGTGCAAGAATGTTTTTTGCAAATATGAAAGTGTTTGCATTTTCCCATAGAAATTTTGGATCCTGAAGACTTGAGCCATATGTCTAATTAACAAATAGATTCTTCAAACTGACGTTTGATCTCTGTTGCGTTCTTTTTATTACTTAAAAGGTAAAGGGTAGCCTTGTGGGATGCCCCCGTGCATTGGTAATGTTTGGGAAAAGGTGTTATTAATTTTCACTCTAAATTGTCAGTTTGAGAGAAATTGTTTAATGTAGTTAAATATTCTGGGACCAGTCTTCCAACTAATTAATTTATTTAGTACCAGATGGATTCCAACCCTATCAAAAGCTTTGTCAAAATCAATCAAATCAATAGTATCGGTATATGATTTATATTTTGATGTTTTTAGAAACCGTGTGGTCTAAGTAGATAAATGCATCCATTGTGGCATATCCAGGCTTAAAACCAACTTGTCTAGGTGATAATTTAGTTATGGTTTTGTTGAGATTTTTTAATGGGACGATAATGGCAACTTTGTAAGATTTAGGAATTATGCCGGTTGTATAAATATTGTTGTAGAGCTCCAGAATCTTTTGTTTCATAGTTAATGGACATTCTTTTAAAATAAAGGTGATTTTGTCGTGGCCCGGTGTTGATCGTGTTGTAGGATTTAAACAGCAATTTAATTCGTTTAAAGTTATTGGATGTTCTAGGAAAAGGGCGTGTTTATTTGGGACATAGTTAACATTTATTTTTAATACTCTAAACTGGCTGGTTTTGTACTCGCTTGAGAAGTGATCGAAATTGAACATGTTAGATAAAAATTTACCGAAACACTTGGCTATTTCAATTGTGTCGTCTATAAACTGATTGTTGTAATCAATACATATTTGAATGAGGTTCTTCTTTTATTTGGTAACTGAGGATAAGTACATTAGCTGCGGAATGAATTAATTTCTGGATAGACCCCGCAACTTTGTTTGGATTTACAGCTACGTTAATCTTGTCAATTGAATACTCAATGTGTTTTTGAAAGTATACCATTTAGCTAGAGCATAATTGAAACGTTGCAGTGGTATAGACTTGCGTGATAAGAACTATTTTGATTAAAATTAAATGTTGTCAAAATGGAGTAATGATCACTATTGTATAAGTTATTTATAATTTCCCACGACGAATAGGGTATAAGAGAAGATGTACAGAGAGTAACATCTATACAACTAAAGGTGTTATGGGTTGATGAGTGTGTCGGTGATCCATCATTTAAAATATATATGTTCGCATTGTCCGTAATGACTTCTTTAAATATTTTACCCTTTTAGTTCGTTTGATTTGAACCCCATATTATGTTCCAGGCATTTGAATCCCCTGCTATTATTTGTTCCTCTTTTGCTGATATTAATTGTTAAAAATGTGCTCTACAAATATGATCACCTGGTGGAATGTAAAAAGAAGAAAATTTAATTTTTCTCTTTAAGGAAAGAGAAATAGATACACAAGATATAGAAGAATTATTATTGATCTCAGTGTGTGGTAAACTCTTATGAACTAGCATTCCGCAACATTGACGAGCTCAGTCGTTAAAGTGTTGTTCATCCATATTGTTCGGACTACGAAGTTTTTCGCCTGTTTTTTTATTCTCTTCGTGAATTTACAGCCATGATTGCTAAAAGAAAAAATCCTTCCAAAAGTATACCTGAAATGTGCTAAAATCAACTGTAAATTTTTTTTCTATAGAAATATTAAAAAATTGTAATAAATGAACAATGCTAAAAAATCTTGTATCAAAAAAAATTCATACGCTTTGTTTTTGTTATTCCAAATGGCAACCATAATTACAACAAAATACATGTGTGTTGAGAAACAAACTTTCTTCTGTTGCTTGTTATTCTTCAATGAAGAAGGGGTGTAGCATGTTTTTGTGTTTTCTTAATTTCAAAGATATTTTGAAGAGAGCAAAAATTTTGCTTTGTACACCGAAAAGTGTTAATAATAAGCTACATAAATTTATGCATGCTTATACTTTGCATGAATACCTATTTCTTTACAATATTTTAACTTCAGTGTATTTATCATTTTGAGTGTTTCTCTCTTTTTGCTCACTCCTAGTTTAGATAAGAGATTATTCTTTGAATTAAGATAGTGTTTAGGAGTAGTATTGCGGTTTTCGGATAATTTATCTTCAGTTCCTTCGGATGGTTGTGAAAGAAATGAAAGTATTTGTTGTTGTTGTTCGGAAATTTTGTTCTTGTTTGTGTCCTGTTTTGAAATTTGGATGGTGTGATCGCTGAGGGGAGTAGAAGATATTATTTGTTTACGGCTTTTTGCTACGTTGTATATGCTTAAATGTTTCGTATTTATTGGTGTTTCTTTAGGTATGTAAGGTATTTACTGTGTTCTTATTTATTAATATATAAGAATAAGAAATTGTTAAGGAATTTTTGTACTGTTTAATGTAATTTTTTTTTCTTTCATCGGCATTTATTTTGTGTTTTAATTTTTAGTGTTTCTTTAATTTGATTATGTATTGGACAGGCTTTCGAAGATGCAGGTGTTCTCCCTGACAGCGCAAAACGTGCGGCTACATTTTTCTGGCGAATGAGGTGGGAAGCTGCAGTTATCACAATCTGGATTATTGTTGCATCTTTTGGAGTGTGACCCAAGAGTTGATAAGATTTGCATCTCATAGGATTTGGGTAGTACTCTCTAACCTGTAAATTTGACCACGCAACCGAGATACTTGAGGGGACTTTGTATAGATCAAACAATAATAACTGCCTGTTGCAATTTTCTTTCCATCTACCCTTCTGGTGAATTTATGGTGTGCGGTTACACCTTGGTCTTTCAAGTATTATAATATCTCCTCTTCGCTTGTATTGATCAGATTTCAATCATAGATTGCACCTTTGGATGTGCTTACAGTGGGGTGCAGAGATATGTCTACTTTACATAAACCAACAAAGGTTGTTGTTCCAATGAATTTGTTTGCTATTCTTGAATTTTTGTTAGGATGAGAATACTACCGTCTTGCAACAGGTTGATGGTTTGGTATTCGTTACTAATTATTTGGATGGCTTTGTCAATTGTGAATATACAAAGTTTTGAAAGAGGCATATTTTCATCTTTTGATTTTGTGATAATAAATTTTGGATCGTTGTTAATCTGAGTCTTCTGATTTATATCAGGGTATGCTTCTTCTGTTAGCATGCTTGTTTGTTTTATTTATAAATATGTTTTAGGGAGTCCCTAAGCAAGTTAAACCTGTTCCCCGAAAGGGGAGGGTCATCGACGTCCATCGTTAAAGTCTTATTTTAAAAGTTAAGTTCTTTCTTTGATATGAAAGAGCAAAGCAGAATTATCGTACAAAACGCATGAATACCGAAATAACATATAAACAGTGAGTAAGGCACTTATTAACGCGTCAGCTGTTAGAAGATGACTGTATCAATTTATATATGATATATTAACCCAGAAGTATTTAAAATTATTACTCAAATTCTAAATTCGAAGTACAACATCGGGTTTTCACCAGATAACAGTACACTATTATTTTATTTTTTTACAAAATCAACAAAATTGTATGATGTAAAAACCTATTGTTATTTGGAACTTATTTACTTATATCAGTAATTAACTCACCTCTATGCTTAAAGAACCATTTTTATTAAAAAATTAAGATATAAAAAAATATCTTAACCCTAGATCCACAACCTTTTTTTATTCGTAAACATTAACCATTAGTCGAAACGACTAACATACAACTGATATTTTCCGTGCCTGTGCGCAAACTTTCAATTGCATTGCTAAAAGTAGCTTTTTAACCTTTTTTTGAATATAAATTAAACAAGATATTTACCTTTTTTATTTAACAATAAATAAATTTGTAAATGCTTATTAGGAACATATTGTAACAACACTACTGACATTAACTATTTTAATTAACAAAAAATTAATGTTGAAATCGACAAATTCTGTTCATATTAAAGAAAATAAACTAAATTATAAGTAAATAATATAAAAATATATATGTATGTATAATTATTTTTTAATAACATTTATTGCACGATTATTTTTTGTGTTCCCATACGATCTTATCACATTTCGTGGATATAAAGTTTATAATTTTTTGCTTTTAATAAGTACAAAACCGCAAATCGTGTTTTTATTTGCTTAAACCCATCAATTATGTCAATTATGTCCATTGGTTTTCGAGTTATTGACGTTAGAGTGAAATCCTTTGTATTGTATAAGTTTTACTTGAAAACGAAATTTGTTACAGCATTTAAACTTTATCTGAGTTAGACTAAACCGATTTACAAATACATGCATCAGAAAGGTGTATTTCACTGATTGCTTTTATTAAACTGGTCTGTGCCACGCCCGTATAAATCTTTTATTTATATGTCTATATCATTAAAATGGTAATACTAAGAGTTTCTAAATTTGGTTTAAATAACTTTTTGGTTAATCCAAATCATCAGTCAAAAATTGGGCAAAGTTAAATAAGTGGGTTTGGCACCTCCCATACAAAGTAAATACTGATTTTTGTATGTCTATATAATGGCAGATTCTGATCTTAGTCTAAACGACCAATCACACCACACCACATTTTGGTGTGGTCGAATACGGTTTTTTCAAAATCTGCATTTTTCGAATATCGGTTAATTTAAATAAATAAAATTTTTATACGTTTGTAATTTTTTTTATTGAAACTATGCTAATCGCTTAATTATTTGTATAAATTTAATTATTTTTATATATATGACAACCTTGAACGTCTCACAAGGAACGTGAAAACCGAAGTATATCGACAAAGATAAGCACTCTTAAGTAAAAATAACTTTGTTTTTTATGGACTCCGCACACATAGTTTTTATGATTTGTTAGAATTATTGTTAGTATTGCCACTTCAATTTCAATCTCTCCATCAGCTTCTGTTTATTTTTAAAACGACGTGGTCCAGCTCGGCACTTCAAGAATTAGGAACAATTTTATTTAAATAAATAAAGCGGTTAACTGGTTATTTGAATTATTATTAACCGAAAACCTGTTTTTTAAAAAGTGATAATTTTCGAATTACTCGAAAACCGGTTTCTGATGTCCCTATATACAACATAAAGGCTCCCAGCAAAGCGGGAGGGATTACTCTAGTAAACTATAAAAATGAAAGTTATCCATTAGTCGAGTGGACTAACACTTATTTTATAACTAAAAAAAACAATAATTACTGAAGAAATATGAAAGCTCACAAGAAGAGAACAATGACAACAGAGAATACAGAAGAGTTCAAGTTTAACGCTCAATTAAATAAAAAGCTGCATATGAAAATAAAGACGATGTTAGTACGAATCGACTAAGGCTATGGTTCGAGGGTTAAGATAGTCTTTTTGATTTAAATATACGAGGGCGGATTGATATTGAAGCTACCTAAGTAGGAAAAAAACATTTTTTTTCAAAAACCATTCATTTCTCAAAATAGTCTCCTTTTAGCTCAATACATTTAGTAACACGATTTTCCAACTTTTTTATACCATCTGAATAATACGATTTTGGGAACTCCTCAAAATACGCATTAGTTTCGGTAATCACTTCTTCGTTTGAGATGAATCCTTTTCCTGCGAGCCATTTTTTCAAGGTTGGAAACAGAAAAAGTCACTAGGGGCTAAATGTGGACTATAAGGTGGATGATCAACCAATTCGAAGTGGATTTCTCGTAGTTTTAGAATCGTATCTAATGCTGTGTGAACCAGTGCGTTGTCTTGAAGATTGCATCAACCGCAATCGGTTGATTATTGGATCAATATCCAATAATGCACGATAATACTCTCCTGTGATTGTGAATCCCTTTTCAAGATAATCGATGAGCAATATTCCCAAAAAACAGTGGCCATAACCTTGCCAGCCGATTTCGCTGTCTTCGCCTTCTTCGGAGCACTTCCACCAGCTTCCACCCATTGCTTCGATTGATTTTTGGTTTCAGGTGTGTAGTGGTGGACCCACGTTTCATCAACAGCTATTAATCTGCGCCAAAAGTCAGCAGGATTATGTTTATCATGTCCAAACACCGCTGTGAAGTGATCTGTTGAACTCATTTTTGTTCAACACTGAGCAAACGCGGCACCCATCTTGCCGATAGCTTTTTTATATGCAAATGTTCATGCAAAATGTTGAACACACGTTCATATTATATGTTTACCATTTCAGCAATCTCACGGATTTTGACGCGGCAATCATTCATAACGATATCGAGGATTTTCTTGATATTTTCTTCAGTAACCACCTCTTTTTGCCTTCCTGTTGATGGTATTGTTGCAGTGCTTATTCGGCCCCGTTTAAATTCAGCAATCCAATATTTTATCATATAATCTGACGGAGTAGATTCGTCGTAATGTTTATCAAGCTTTTATTTTCTCTTCCGCCGGTTTTCCTTTCAAATAATAGTGTTTAATCATTACACGAAATTCACTTTTTTCCATTTTCCAAGAAACACAAAAGTTGCTTACTTCAAACGACTACAACAAATAAACTAATCGATGAATTTGGCTAAAATTTTAACAGCTGACGTTTGACAGATCTTAATTTCTAAGAAAGAAAAATTTTTTGTGTTTGTGCTGCCATCTAGCGCTAGGTAGCTTCAATGTCAATCCGCCCTCGTATGTGGAGTGTGCGTATCCGTTGTCCTATTTCAAACTTTTGCACATATATATATTCTACCCTAATAATTGTCTGTATGAAATTTCATTTATTTAGAACAACTCCTTCACTTTTTTACCACGCACTATATGGGATTGACACACTGTGCGGCGACTACTATTAATGAAATTATATGACTATTATAATATTTTATATATTTGAATAAATGAAGAGAGAAAATTCTGAAAAAGAATAATGTTATTTAAAACTTTTGTTTGAACAAAAAAACTAAAAAAAAATTAAGAACAATTAAAAAGGCTGAAGGCAAAAATTATTATTAAATTTTAAATAAATAATTATGCAAAAAAGAGAAAAATAAAATTTAAGTATAAGGCAAGAAAGTGAATTTTAGAGAAAATTAAACATAATAATAAAAAGCTAAACAAAACAAAAATATATTAAACAAGAATTTATAAAAAACTATTAAAAAGGGGGTAGCCATTGCGAATCCTACGGGAACCTCAAATAGCGGGGAAAATAAAATTGTTAAAGTTTGTGTAATAAAAAAGGGATTTAATAAGCAGAATAATTAATTAAAAAAATAATAATAATAATAAATTACTTGTTCATCCTCAGCAAATTGTGCACTTTAAAAGAAAACTTTCCGGAGATTTAAATAATAATAATATCTTGTTTGTTTTGTTAAAAGTTTTTTGTATTTCGTTTTTTTTTATCATGATTGAGAACAACGTAGACACCTTGTCCAGATTATTACTTGCAGCAAATCCTGCAAGTACATCTGCAGCGACAGGTACTGGAATTTCGAGGGAAAGCGATTGGATGACAGAGAATCGACTAAACTTGGACAATCTAATAACTGAACAGGTACAGGAAATTTTAAATCCATTTAAGGAATTTGAGGCACAGAATACTAATGATAGTTTTCCAGGCAGATTTAAGGGATATTGATAATTCCTGGCACAATTAATTCCATTATAGAGTGGTGATTTCACTTCATGGAGGAGATTGGTGACAGGATCTTGAATTTTTCGGCTCAATACAGACACTCCTTAGTACTATGCAATGTTGCAGATGCCGCATTGTAGTTGTATAGACCTCCACTTACCTGGCATAAAAGTAAGAAGGCGTTAATGATGCAGTATTTAGATAGAAGAGATATTGGTACATGAAAGTATCAAATGGCGATCCTTCTTTAGAAAGGTTTGTTTGAGTTCTTCAAAAGTACGTATGAACACTTGTCATTACTATTGGAAAAGGTTGCCTGCTTAGATAATTCTAGGGAAGTGAAGCGTGTTGCAATTAATTCTTATGGCGACCTTACCAGATTGTTGAGTATAAGGAACCTACTTCTTTGCCACAGGCACTTAATTTGTGTTAAAAGCTTGATAATATGAATTTTTAAGAAAACTATGCATATAATCATTCGCATACTAATACGCATTGGCCTTCACCTCCAGTACCACAACGGCAACATAAATTTTCACGACCAGTATTCTATCCGGAGGTGGCATATGTGCATGGCTTGAATGATTCTTTGGTTATTTAAACAATTTATGAATTATGTTAATTAAGGTATTTTGGTTTTCTCTTATTTTATGTTATTTAAAATTCTCATTATTATTTAACAAAATTTTCTTTCACCTTTATAAGAACAACAACAGCAGTACAAATTTTACGGCCATATGCAAAAAATCAAAAAAAGTCTTATAGTGCACCTTAAGCTTAACAAACATTTGTTAAAACAACATATGCAAAAACCCTACATTAGCTAATAATTGCTTTACAAAATTTTAAGTTTTCATGCTGGCAGTACCATAAATTTTTTGCGTCAGCGATACAAAAAAAACGAATGCCACACATACGAGTAGTCGAACCAGAAAAGATTTATTTTTATTAATTTAATAAATATTCATATATTTTAATAAATCTGTTTCAGTTTTTATTACCCTTTTTATATTTTATTTAATTTTACACATATTTATTGCAAGAAATTTTTAAAAATTAAGACAATTAATTTTATTAGTGGAATAATGAGTACCCGAATAACTAGCTTACTGTTTTGATTTTATGTACATCACTAAACGAAAAACTGTTCTATTGTGCTTAAATGAAAAAAATGTATTAGAAAAAAAATTTGTTTTAAAAGAAGAAGGTTCGAAAAGAAAATGTATATACATACAGAGGGGTGCGAAACCAAGTGCATGTTTTTAGTTGAACAGAAAAGTTCCTATAAAAACTTAAATACTCAATACTTTTCGCTTAAAAAAAAGGAACTAATGTATATTTTTTAACACTATTCTTATAACTCTTTTTTTGTGACGAATTTAGACGTACTCTACAATATTACCCAAAAACGTAATAGAAATTTGGTCCCATTCATATTATATTCGTTGCCATAGCTTTAACATGTTCCACGAAGTCCAATTATAATTTTTCAAGCTTTTTTTATTATTGTCCAAAAATTCGCCATTGGATTGGAATAAGGGCTTTACGGATATCACTAATTTACCTAAAATTTCTGTTGCAACAGCCGTTCTTTGACAATTTTAGTGGTCTGGCTTGAATTATCATGTCACTAAAATATGCCTTCCTTTTGGGTAAGGTCTTATGCCACCAAAAAAATTTCCTTGGCGCCAAAACGTGCTATTTTTCTTTTTAGATTAAATATTCACGACATAAATGTCACTTTAGAGTACTCTTAAAGTGGGTAGCTTCCTACTTTAAAATTTTTAAAGTAAATTTTAAAAGTAATAATCGTAATAATAATAATCGTTTTTACATACAACATTACGGAATTTTGCTTAACAAAGGTTTATTAAGCTGTGTTAAATTTTTTTGCATATGGCCGTTAACCTTTAGCTTGCCAAAAGCAAATTGTGCAAAGCACAAAGAAAAAATTACTTTTTTATTTTATATTTTTTGAGAAATGAGAAATTGTTTTAGTTTAATTTTTTTAAATTAATTATAACAGCACCCACTGTTTCATTTTTATTTTGCACGTTTGACGCCAGTGAATACTTTGACGCGTTTATAACCGCATACACGATCCTACTGATGGACATTCAAAAAACACATCGATATTTTTTTCAATACAATATATCGCAAACTTGCATCGATGTTGTATCGATTTCTAACAAAATATATCGATATTTTCTACGTATCGATTGTAGGTACAAAATGTATTACATTAATAAAATACAGCGATATGGTTACAAAAAGTTGAACTACATTTTAGTATAAAATAATTAATACATACATAACAATACGTTTCAACCTTTTTAAAACGTTTGAATTTTTTTAGATTGCGTTAAAAGAAATAATCACCGCTTTATTTATCGTTTTACAGTTTTATTTATTTATATCACTATAACTTTTATACTTTTTGTCTTAATATAACTCAATATCGACCATCTTTTATTTTTATATCCGTTAATTCAAATGTAACGTAAAGTCAATTTGGCAGTCCTGCCAAATTTTAGTGATTTCAATACATTGAACACAAATACACCTTGTCACACCTTCTTCTATGAATTTGAAATTATTTGAGTTAGGGCCTTTCTACATGAGACTAACGATATGTATATCCAACTATTTTTTGTCGAAATAAAAGTTTGGCTAATTTTCTGTCTTTCTGACGGAGCGGATGTTCCTAACATCGTTAGTTACTCAAAGGCGATCTTACATATGATCATTTCCACCGAAATATAACGTAACGGCACATCAGTTTTTGTGCTGCCTACAGTAATTAGTTAGCAATATATTCAGTAATAAAATCAGAATAATATTGTTTTGAAAATTGCGTTTTGTAGTCGTTCCAAATTTACAATTGAAATTATTTAAATTTTTCTTTGAGATTATAACTAAATGTTCTTCTAAGTGAACAGAAAATTGTTTTTTTTTCAATGCAAGAGAATTGAGAACAATGAAGGAATACTATATGTAATAACAACAGCAGCAAAACTGAACATTTTCGACCCCAGCTATGGAAATCACCATCAGAGTTCTTTGTGTCGTGCAAATGAATTTTTTGGAACATCAACTACTTAACTCATATTTCCTAGAATTGCATAATGGAATTTCCATAAAGCCAATTAGTTAGTCGAAGTTCTGTCATCACGTTCCTTCAATGCCATTCTCTTTTTATTATTATCTTGTTCTGCCATCATACATCGTTTGATAGGTATAACAACATTATGTTAACGCCACACCATATAGTGCCATTACATACTCGACATCAAATTGTACACATACTATGTAGCCGAGGTGTTTAAGGAGTCAGCCCATCGTAGTTAGCGTTATGTTATTTTTGTTTGAACCGAAAATCCGATTTCGAGTCTATATTAATCTGTCCAATTTACAATTGAAACTATATAAATTTTTGCTTCTAGATCATAGCTAAATTTTCTTCCAAGTGAACAGAAAACCTTCAAACCCTTATTCGAAACCTAGTTTAGAATTCATATAGCCTGTTATCAACCACATGACTATATGATCAAAGAACTCTTCATACCATGCTTCTTCACAACGACGTGCAGGGGTGTAAATATTCGCATTCGGCCAGCTTAGCATGGGTCCAGTCACAGCCAGACAAGCCTATCTCTGAAGACCGCACAGTTGTTTCCCAGCGACCACCTATTCATCCAAACGAGGGATGCGTATGTAATAGGGAGATCGAACGGTTATTATTCGACCCGTTTTTACCGGTTGATTTGGTTTTGTCGAATACGTTTTTTTTTAATGTCCATTTTTCGAATACCGAATAAACCGGTTATTTTAACACGGTTAATTTCAACATGTGTAACTTTTATATGTTTTTATATTTTTTAGTGCAAATATACGCTTCGTTTACGTTTTTCCTAAATTTATACTATTTTTATACTGTATCTGACAACCTTAAGCGTCGCACAAATAACGTAAAAACTATAGCATCAAAAAAGATATGCACACTTGAGCAACAATAACTTTTTCTCATTTTCTGAAAATAAATATAAAATTTTTATATATGGAGAATGATACTCATTGAAATGGACCTACAAACGCCAGCTCCGAACGGCAGATGTTTTAGTTAGTAAAGTTTTTCAAACGTAAATAGTCAAAACCCGCCGGAAGCAATGTTTTGAGGTGATATCGCTGTTGAAAATTGTCAGATGGTATGGCTTGTAATTGAACTAAAAACTGGCTGGTTGATAGGCGGTTGTCTTACCTAACATACCACAGTGCACATGCTAATAAATACATGATGCATGTATTTATGTTTCTACACATGTCCTCTGAAGTGTGAAAATATTTGGAAATTAATGGAAAGGATAAGTCTAGATACATTGATTGTCCTTAAATACTAACAGACACCAGACACTAACAGACACCAGAAATTATTAACCACCTTAAATATGTTTATGAGATTGACGCTATTGTGCAGCAAGGAAAACTTGATTCTATACCAAGTAGTCTGTAGGCGCTGGCAAGTAGAACTCTTACAAAACACACTGTAAGAAATGAAGCACTAGTTGAAATATTAGAACGTTGTGGTGTCGAGGAAGAAATGTCCGAACATTGTTCTAGCATTCTTACTTGCTAGAAACTACGACATGAGACAAAAATTGATCAATTTTATTTGCTAATGCAACTTGAATTAAGATGATTTTTATTCTAATAACAGAACCGGTTAACCGGTTATTTGATAAATTTATAACTGAATACCGATTTTTTAATTTGCAATTTTTCAACTTATTCGAAAACCAAATTTGAAAAAAGTCGAATAATCGATCTCCCCAGTACGTAATGACCGGCGTAATAATCAGACAATCTTAGAATGAATTAATGCCATTGTTCCTATTTACCTTTCGCTTAACCTTCTTTTCTCCTTTCTTTGTTATGTCGCCGTTGATTGTATTTTTTGAGGACATATTTTTGTTATTTGTATGAGAAAAACCATATACTGAGAAATGAAGCCAACTTTTAATAAAAAAGTTATCGATATTGTTGTTGTTTAGTTCAATAATTTTTGTTCTTTTTAAGTATATCACAGTCCAATAATGTTCTCATGTGCATGTAACACATATATCGAGTATGTTCTGTAAACCGAAAACGAGTGAAATTGAAGTCGAGTAAAATTCAAAGACAAATAAAACCTACATGTGAGAATTATTTTAGAGTTTTGTTAATCAAATAAGATATTTTGAAAGCGATTAACCGAGTTTTATTAATCAAATAAGATATTTTGAAGGCGATTAATCGATTTAATAAAAAAATTATCAAAATCTTGTCAGATTTGAAAATTATAGCAATTTCAAATTTCATTTGTTTCTAATTTCACTCCATATATACATATGTATCGTATATATACATATGTATTCTATATTGTAATTTATAGAATATTATAGAAAAAACGACAATTGTTAAGTAAAATGTTGAATGCAAAAACGATTATTACATCAAAATCACCTCTGTTAAACCTACGTTGGTCTACGTTGGTTTACGCTGGTCACCCTATTTTTAATTAAATCTGTTTAGTTTTTAAGTAATATGTTATTGTACTAAAAACAAAGAAGAAAAGAAGAAGAATAAAAATTATTATTATCAAAGGTACGTTATCAGTTACCTGCAAATAAATTTGTATAGAAAACTAATTCTATTTGTTTTTTTCTTTTTGCACTTGGAGCAAATATTTTATTTTTACATTTACCCTTTCACTCCCACACTTTGGTCCATTCGAGCAGGATAAGCTCCCCTAAAAATAAAATATTTGATCTGAGTTTTATTTACAGATCGCCTAAGATCCCCTTATTGGTGGTTTGGTTTTTTATTTTATTTATTTATTTATTTTTTTTTTTTTTTTTGATACCATAATTATAATAAGGTAAGTAAAAATACTTTGAAGTGTGCTGATACGTATAAAAGAGTGAAAAAAAGTGTGTATAAAAATATATAAAAAAGATAATGAAAAGAAAAATGCGCAAACAATAGTGTATAATTCTTTTGCCTGTATTGTTGTTGTTCTGTGTTTTTGTTATATCACTTCACTTCACTTTATAAATGTGAAGTTGTCACTCATAAATAAATCGTTTTTAATTGTTTGGAATGTTGGTTTTAAATATTGGTTCGTATTGTTGAAATTTTTTTTATATATTTTTTGCACACAAGAGTGAAATCGGAAATTAAATTTTTTAATATTTGGAATTTTTTCATATTTTAATCCAATCCTTGGAAAATATCAAGGATATCAAAGTGTCGTCCAAGGACACTAAGGCCAAATATACGTCTGCATATACAGGGTGTCCGCCGGGAAGGTATACTACTTTGTTTTGCCGCCATTTTGGTAAACATTAGTCTTGACAGTTCATATTTGGCAGTCGTGAAATAGAGACGTGGCAAATTTATTAGGGCAAAATATTCAGTAAACCAACGTGTTTTAATCGTTAAAACATTTTATCAAAATCAATAATCAAATTACTGTGGCGATGAGAAAGTTAGGTGAAATTTTTGGGAGAAACAACGTACCTACAAGACGCAATATTTGTCTTATAGTGAATGATTTCGAAGAAAGAGGGACTGTAGCTCTGGCTGAAAACATTACTGCTGTTCAAGAAAGTGTTAAAAACAATCCATCAACCTAAACTCGACACCGTGCTCAGGAGCTTGGTCTTCAAAGAACAACTTTGGTCAGAATTTAGCACAAAGATTTGCATTTGTTTCTATTTAAAATTCAGTTGACACAAGAGCTTCTTCCAGAAGACCGTTTACGCCGCCGTACTTATGCCAATAGGATGTTACAGCTCGCCCATGACAACCACTATTTTCATGAAAAAATCATAATGAGTGACGAGGCACATTTTCATTTGAATGGTTATGTGAATAAACAGAATAGTCGGTTCTGGGCAATGGAAAACTCTCAAATTATTTTTCAGTCGCCTTTGCTTCCGTTAAAAGTGACAGTCTGGTGTACAATTTGGTCAGGAGGAATCATTGGACCTTACTTCTTTGAAACTAAAAACGGCGTAACGGTAACTGTCAATGGAGAGCGATATCGTGATATGATTGAAAACTTTTTAACGCCACAACTGCATGCTTTGGGCTTGACTAACATGTGGTTACAACAATCGCATATAGCCAGAATTACAATGGAATTACTGCAAGACCTCTATCCACAACAAATTATTTCAAGGAATGGTGATCTTGATTGGCCTCCACAGTCGCCTAATTTGACTGCTCCGGACTTCTTTTTGTGGGGATATCTGAAAATCAAGGTTTATTCAAACAAACCAGAAATGCTGGAGCAACTCAAATAAAATATTCGTGATGAAATTAATGAAATACCGCGTGAAATGTGTGAGAATGTAATGAAAAATGTGCTCAAAAGTGCTCACATTTGTGAGGCTAACAGAAGCGGGCATTTATCTAATATTGTATTCCATACATAATTGTCGACATTAAATAAAACATTTATCAATATAATATCCATTCTCTTTCATATAATCAAAAATTATAAACAAACAAATTAGTATACCTTCCCGGCGGACACCCTGTACTATATATTTCCAGGGGCATATCGTTTATGGAAGGCTTGATGGACGATTTCAAAACTAAATCACCCTCCTCGGCGAATAATTCAATTCCAATTCAACTTCCCCCTTGTGACACCCAAACATTTTCTGGGGATTATGCCTCTTGGCCTACATATAGAGATATCAGAAATATTAAAAAAATGTACTATCTCTGGCAGAAAACTGAAGGTGAGGCCTGGGATATAATTCGCACTTGCCCCATGACAAATGATGAATTCGACATGGCTTTGCATAATCTCGCCGATAGATATGAGAATAAATTCCCTTTAGTTAATTCTCAGCTCAAGACCCTTTTTAATTTTAATTTTTATTTAGTATCTATGGAATCTGGCCCCGCTATTGAGAGCTTGCAAAGGATAATCAATGATTGTATATCAAGCCACTTTCATCTCTAAGAAAGCCACATTCCTCTAAGGTTTTTATTTTGTAGCTTGGATCTCCTATCGCTCCAAAGTTCGAAGTGACCACGGAAGCATATGTTGTTGAGAAACATACCGGTCGTTTGCTCACTTGTTCAATGAAAGACTTTGTCGATTTTAAATCACTCGGTACCCCGTTAACGGATCTGAAATGTGTCCACCTGAAGATCGCTTTTGTCGTCGCACTACTTATCGGACGAAGGAGGGTCGATATGTAGTTGTACTACCATTTCAATCCGAATTTTCTCTAATACTCTGTATTTACGGTGGAATGCGAGCATTGATGCATTTTCCTTCAAGCCAGCTCCAACGCCCGATATGTCCGAAGTCACCAAACGTTCTGTTTTGTCTCAAATAGCAAAGCTATTTGACTCCGTGGGGTAGTTGGCTCCCAAAATAATTGTTGCTTAAATTCTTATGCAACAAATTTGGAAAGACAGAACCGATTGGGACAAATGTTTGAAACCCATGACGACGTCGATGACTACCCTACGATCGAAAAGATTAACATCACCCGTGGGTTAATTTTAGCCCCCAATTTTAAGTACAACTTCATGCATTTTGTAATGCTTCTGCGAAGGCATATGCTGCCACACTGTATAGTAGAGTTCTAACCCCGTCTGTTGATATTATTATCACCACTGCTAAGACAAAAGTTGCGCCTATAAAAATACAATCTTTGGCACATTTAGAGCTCTGCGGTGCAACTATATTGGCAAAAATGGTACATTCACTTCGAAAGGAGCGGAATATTACCAGTTCGGAAGCCTTCTGTTGGACGGTTTCGACTATCGTTCTGTTCTGGCTTCAAAAAACCACGTGCCGTTAGCCAACTTTTGTGGCAAATCGAGTTTCGTTTATCGTGGACCAGGTAAGTACATACAAATGGAATCACGTAGAATCTCATCACAGCCCTGCTTATTTGGCTAGTCGTGGTATTACCGCTAGAAAGCTTTGTACTTCCGATATTTGGTGGAAAGATCCTAAATAGTTGAACCGCCTACAGTCGGAATGGCCTCGTCCATCTTTTCAGAAAGCCACTCAACTTGAAATGCGTTTCGTAAAGGTCAAGGTTGCACAAGCGAAGATTTCCGAAGAAGGTTTGAGCCGATTTTCGAACTTACCTCGTTCCATGCGAGTTTTGTCCTCTATATTTCGTTTTTATCGCTCGACTAACCCGAGCGAAAGATCAGCTGACAATACTCTGTCTGATAAGTTGAGTCAGACAGAAGTCAGATTAGTTCCATTTTACCCCATAAGAGTCCTTTGCTCGTTTTTAACCCCTTTATATACTCTCAAGCATTTCTCTGTGTTAATGGTAGACTTTCTAGGTCGCCAACTTTGACCTATAACGAACGGTTTCAGAAATTATTGCACTGTAACGGTCTTTTCATTCGTCTATATTTGGAACATCTTCATAGGTTTTTGGCTCATGCAGATATCTCCCTAATGCTTCGACGTATGCGACAGGAATTTTGGGTTACTAAATTGAAGAATTTAGTCAAGACCTCTGTTCACAACTGCAAAGTGTATTCCGTAAATAGGCGAAAGCTCGGCCAGCAGATTATGGCTACTTTACTCCCGAGAGAAAGACTCTTACTCGCCATTTCACTCACACAGGATTTAATTTTGCTGGTACATTTTAAATAAAATCGTATAAAGGGCGTGGTTGTAGAATAACGAAAGGATACGTCTTAGTATTTGTTTGTTTTGCTACCCCAGCCATTCACTGGCCGCTTTCGTTAGATTCTTCTCCCGTCGTGGCTGTCCTGCACACATTTACTCTGATAATGGTGCTGCATTTGTTGGAGCAGTCAATTTGTTGAGTAAAGATAAAACCCAATATATCGAGAACATCAAGCGCCAATTTGTCGTAAAGAATGCCTTCCAATTGGTGGATTGGCATTTCATTTATTGGAACTCCACATGGGTGGCCTCTGGGAGGCCGGTGTAAAGAGCTTTAAAACCCACTTGAAGAAAATATCGCATGCCCAGAGATTAACTTATGAGGAATTCTCGACCATGTTGGCAAGAATAGAAGCTTCTTTGAATTCGAGACTTCTTAGTCCAATAACTGATAACCCGTCAGATGTCAACCATACTATCCCCTCCTGACCGCGATTTTTAGGATGAGTCTCTCAGCTACGTTAATCGTTGGCGCAAGCCAAAAATTTTGCACCATTTGTTTGCTCGTCGTTCGAAAGACGATTATTTAGTTAAACTGCATAAACGTAACAAATGGAAAGACCCTCAAAGAGATCTTGAAATTGAAAATTTCGTTGTCATAGCCATGATAACTTACCCTCTAATGAATGGAAGTTAGGTCGAATGGAGAGAGAGAGAGTCTACTAAGGCCCTGATTCGAAAGTGCTATTAGCCGATGTTCGAACGGCTAATGGCGTTCTAACACGGCCAATTGTTAAGCTTGTCCTGCTTTCCAATAAGGAACAACACTAATTCGATTCTTTCTTTTTTTGCCTGCTTATCGTTTTATTTACAGATGTCTGAAGCCGCACCCCGCAGACTAACTGTTGAAGCCCGGCAAATGAGAGCTATTACGATTACAAATCATGATTACTCTACTACGACAACGCTATTAAGCATACACATTACGATTAAACTGTTACGATTACTCCATAACGATTACACAAGTTGCCAACACTACTACGATTACACTACTACGACTACACAATTAGGATTTCTCTATTACGAATACACAACGGCGGCAACACTATTACAAATACACCTCTTCGATTACGATTACTTTATTACGGTTACACGATTACTATAACTCTATTACGATTACACTATCACGATTTCACTATTACGAGTACACATTGCGTTAATTCTATCACGATTTCACTATTTCGATAACAATACTACTATTAAACATTTATGATTCCGCTTTTACGATCACGCTATTACTATTATTCTATTACGATTAGACTATTACGATTACACTTTTAGAGAGAAATCATTCTCTTTTACGAATACACATTACGATTACTCTATTACGATTACTCCACTACGATTACACAAATACGACTACGCTATTACGATACAAAATTACGATTACACTATTACGATTACACTATTACGATTACACTATTACCATTACTCTACTGCGATTTCATTCCTACGAATACATACTTCGACTACAATATTACGAAGTGATTGCAGCAGCCGCTTCGAAGTGCCGTTTGTGCCAAAATTTTCACTCTCTGAGGAAATGCTTTAAATTTTGACTCCATACAAGCGTTTAAATGTTGTTAAGAAGCATAAATATTGTATTAAATGCTTGGCGCATACTCATTTCATGAAGGACTGCCGAAGCAAAGATCGTTTCTTTATCGAAGAAGACCACAAATTAACATAGTGCCAAGGAAGAAGAGCCAGAAAGAAAAATAATGAAAAGAAGAGCGCTACCCACAGCCAAGCTCCACAATTGTCATTAACGTCCTCGGCAGGCAATAAGAAAAACCTCCTTTTTGTTATTTACTATTTTCTTTAAATTAATTCTTTTATATACATATTTTTGTGAACTATTGCACTATATATAACCCTATTTCTTGGAAATAACTCGGCCACGGAACTGTCGCCGCCTCTTGTTTATTGCAATCCTGCAATGGGGCAGGATGTTTTATATATATATATATATATATATATATATATATATATATATATATATATATATATATATATATATTATATATATATATATATATATATATATATATATATATATATATATATATAATTATTATATATATATATATATATATATATATATATATATATATATATATATATATATATTTGCAATTGTATTTATTTTAATTTTTGAATTGTCAAAAGATATCGTTATAACAATTTAGTTCTCGAACTTGGCAGCATTTTTATACATAATATATACACAAATGTGTGAAGTTTAGTTTTATTTTGTTGAGTATTTAAGTTTTTATAGAAACTTTCCTGTTCAACCTTAAAACATACACCTGGTTTGCATCCGTCCGTATGTATATAAATTTACACTGCCACTTTATCATCCTCGGCCTAGTTTCCGAATCGTTTTCTATTAAAACTAATTTTTCATTTAAATGGTGGCTACACTATCAACTTTTGCGTTTCAATTTTTAATACACTCACAATTCTTTACTAAACACTCACAATTTTGGAAGTTGATACCAAATTGATAATCAAATTTGATTTATATCGATTGTTTCAAGTTGCTTTCAAGAAAACAGCTGATCATAATTGGAACGAACAATTTGTAGTTGTTTTCTCTGCCAACACATTTTAAACAAAGAAGTTATTTTCAAGTTGTGTGCCGCGTACGTCAATAGTATTATAAATAAATAAAATTTTAACCTAAATCCATTGCCGGTCTATTAAAATTAAAAAGTCAAAATTATTTTTCGGTCGGAATTCCAAGAATTGCAAGAATTGCGACAGTTAAAATTAAGCAATATTGTAAAATGCTGAATTAGCATAATTATATACTAGCATAAGTCTGATTGTAAAAATATAAAATTAAATAAAATCAGTATCCAAGGCAGAGAACAGTGGTCTTTCCTTAAAATAACGGTTTTTTTTTAATTCGGTTAAAGCGAAGACTTATAAAATTGGCACAGTCGGTAGGATCCCAATGTCAGTGAACGGGATCCAGTGAAACGTACAAAAAAAAATAATAACAAAAAATAAATAAATAACTAAAGTAAATCCTGCGAATCCCACGGGACCCTCCAGGATTATAAAGTGATAAAAATAATAAAAAGTGCAGTGAATTAAAATAAAAAAAAGAAACTTTTATTAAACACCGCTAATATAAACAGTGCAGTACACATCTAAGGCAAGCCGACACCACTAGATAAAACGAATAGTGCAGTGAACACTTAAGCCAATTGGACACCACTATAAACACCACTAAAATAAACAGTGCAGTGCACATCTAAGGCAAGTCGACACTACTAGGTAAAACGAATAGTGCAGTGAACCCTTAAGCCAATTGGACACCACTAATAAAAGAAAGAAACTTTAACCAGCAAAATTTTAAGTAAAATCAAGATAAAAAGGGATGCCCTGTTCGACCAAAGAAGGATGGAACCAACTCAAACAATAGACGCATCAGTGCTAGAATAATTGGCAAGACGGGAGCAGCAACTAGAACAACTGCGTAGTGCATACCTAGAACTATAACAACAACAGCCACAACAACATCAACAATATAGTCAGGACATAATTTTAAAAAATGTGTCGTATTTACCAGTGTTTACAGGTGTTGGAGACATCAAGACCTAAAGAAGGAAGCTATAAAGGCTATCTACTACTGCAATATCCAGAGAAAAGCAAAGAACGTCGTGATCAATGTAGAGCCACACCAAATCTACAGAAGGATAAATGAACTAAGAGTAAATAACGTAAGTGAGCTAGCTGTAGAACTGCAAAATCTTAAGTATAAAAGTGATGAATTATGTATTTATTATCGGGACGATCATTGCATAGACTTGACTAATGTGGACAGTTTATTAACGAACATAGCAAAGGAAATGACGCAGGGAATATTATTAGATAAGATATACGATGAACGGGATTTAGGGACCATAATAGATATAATGACGAAAAGAAGGTACGAGGACAGTTGCATTAGACCAAGGTTCAGAAGGTTTCGGGAAAATTTCAATGGTACACAAGCAAACAAGTATAAGAACACTAATATTAATTATAATAGAAACCAAAATTATCAGAACAGAGAACAGTTCAACGCTAATTATAAACAGAGTAATAATATAAATTATAATAATTATAATATAAATAATAATAACAATAGAAATAATGTTTCTCGTAATTCGGCACGATACAAAATCCAAAATGAATTCGGAGTAGTAATTCAGTCGGATAATTCCAACAAGCAGGATATCCCAAGCCTTATTCTAACCAAGTTCGTTGGAATTCGCATAGACAAAGCCGAATAGAACCTATGGAAATAGATAATATAGAAGTGAATTTTGGTAATCCTCAAGTAGCACACGGTTGGCCAAGATCGCTTAATTGTTGATAGGCAAAGCTCAGAGGGACCAACAGGAAATTACGAAGAAGAAAGCAATAATATTTTTTTTATGAGGCAGCCTCAGAATGTTTGCCCAGGATAGAATTGAATATTGAACATAAAAGATACGTAGCATTAATAGATACAGGAGCTAGTTTAAGTTTGATTAACAGTGAAATAGACGACTTTACGAAACTTAAATTAAACAGACCAATAACATTTAGTACAATAACAAATAAAGGTTCAATTAATTATGAAGTACATACAAAAGGACCCGACGAACGCAACGCAAGAGTACGTTGGAAAGTCACACTATTAAGAGGAAGACTATATGATTTTATAATAGGTATTGATACATTAAACTTTGAAAGACTTGCATTGGATCACTTAAACGAGGAAGAGCATAGGGAAATTATAAAGTTGTTGAAACAATATAGGAAATTATTTTTCAAAGAGGGTGATGTATTAACTAATACATCAGAATTCAGCACGAAATAAAGACGACAACACAACAACAAATAAATTCAAAAATATATAGATATCCACCACAACACGAAATGGAGGTTAGAAAACAAATTAAGGAAATGGAAGAAAGAGGTATCATTCAGAAAAGCTACTCCAGGTATTCAAGTCCACTTATAGTTGTACCTAAGAAAATGGACAATTCCGGTGAAAAAAAATACCGCATAGTAATAGATTATAGGAAGCTAAATGAGTTTACTATAGACGATAAGTTTCCATTACTAAATATTGAGTCAGTACTAGATAAGTTAGGTAGAGCTCAATAGTTTATCACTTTAGATTTAGCAAAAGGTTATCATTAGATTTTAGTGAAAAAGGAAGACAGAGAAAAAACTGCGTTTGTAAAAAATGCGTCAGCCACATTCCAACGATTAATGAACGAAATCTTAAAAGATTATATTAACAAAACTTGTGTCGTGTATTTGGATGATATCCTAATATTGAGCACCTCACTACAAGAACACTTAAAATCAATACGTGAGATCTTTGATGTGCTGAAAAAGAAAAATTTAAAAATTCAAATAAATAAATGTAATTTCTTGAAGAGAGAGACGGAATTTTTGGGACATGTTTTAACGAAAAATGGAATGAAACTTAATCCAAATAAAACTAAAGTGATAGAAAAATTAGAATTACCTAAAACAGAAAGGCAGATCTAAAGTTTTCTAGGAATTACAAGATATTACAGAAAGTTTATAAAAGATTATGCCAAAGTAGCGCAGCCAATTACTAAGTATTTAAAAAAAGTGGTGATAGTGAATACCAAAGATACTACTTATATTGAAGCCTTTGAAAAGTTAAAAAACCTGATTAGCATGCATCCGATATTACGTTTCCCTGACTTTGAAAAACAGTTTACATTAACAACAGATGCATTCAATTATGCGATCGGTGCTATGTTGTCACAAGAAGGACATCCAGTATGTTACGCTTCAAGAACTCTGAATAACCATGAACGAAACTATTCTGCGACAGATAAAGAGTTTCTGGCCATAATGTGAAGTGTCAATTATTTCAGACCTTACCTTTACGGTAGAAAATTTAAAATTCTTACCGATCACCAACCAATTAAATATTTACATTCCAAGTATAGAGGGAAAGATATGTCTCCCAGACACCAGAGATGGTTATTAAAATTAGGTGAGTATCAATTTGAGATCGAATACTTAAAAGGAAAGGAAAATAAAGTAGCAGACTTTCTAAGCAGAATTGAAAAAAGTGAGGACACTATTTTAGAAAATGAGGTGAAAACAGTAATAGCAAAATTTCTTTCCCTATCAATCACATAGAAGACGATGTAACTATGGCAACTGTACATTCAGCCGTTGAAGAATTGGGAGATTATTTTTTCATTAAAAACGAAATAGTTAATATATATAAAACTCAAATAATTTTGACAAATAATAAGGTAGAAGAGTTCAAAGAGATAAATGGTAAACGAATTATTTTTATTGCTGATTTTGAGCACATGGGGGAAATCTTTAGGAGATATATCACAAAAGGCAAAATTGGAATTTATTCAGAACTACAGGAAAGAAAGTGTAACATAGTACACGAAAAGCTAATAGAGATGTACTCAAACGACAGCCAAACAAAGTTTATTAAATGTACTAAAAGAGCACAGGATATAGATACAGAAGTGGAAGCAGTTAGGTAAATATCATTGTACCACGTTAAGGAAAGCATGCATTCAGGTATAATCGAAACTTATAACCAACTCAGAAACGAAATTTACTATCCAAAGCTGATGGAGTTAATTCAATTGGTAATTAACCAATGTGAAATCTGTCAAGAGGTAAAATACGACAGAAACCCAATAAAACCTAAATTTTTATTCACAGAAACACCATCGGAACAAAATGAAATTGTTCACCTAGATATCTATGTAATAAAAAGAAACAATTTTTTAACAGTAATATATAATTTTTCTAAATTCGGAGCGGCTTACCCTTTAAACGATAGAAACCATTTAACTATTATCGAGCCATTAGACCACTTTTGAAAATAGGAAAACCAAAAAAAATAGTAGCGGATAATGAATTCAACGCATTCCGAATAAAAGAATTTTTACAAAAGAAAAATATTGAATTGCATTTGACTAAACCCAACAGTCACACGGGTAATGCAGAAATAGAACGTTTTCACAATACAATAGCAAAAAAATTCAGGATATTACATAAAACAGAAAAGAATGTTCCAATAAAACAATTGATTCAGAAGGCAATAAGAAATTATAATGAACGTTATCATTCAAGCATTAAATGCACACCTAGGGATGTACATTTAGGAAAAATAGAAAACAGCACAGTTAGACAGAATTTAGAAGAAATTAAAAAAAAAATAATATAAAAATTAAACAAATCTAGAGAAGACTATAGAGAAGCAAGAGAAGAAGGATTTATAAAAAACTACAAGGCAGTTAGACATAAGGAACAACCAAAATATAAAAAAAGCTAAATTAAAAAAAAAATCATTTGTGTAATATTAAAAGACCCTTAAAATTGTCAGTTTTGGATGATACTGATAATAATCATGCTAACACCATAAACTAAGGGAATAATAACAATTGAACGTCTTACGGAACAATCAGGATAGACATTATTATAAAAAATCAGGAGATTTTCAAAGAATCAGACATAATACTGCATGTAATAAACCTACAAGAAATAGAACACATTCTGAACCAAATGAAAGATAACGTTATTTTAATGAAGACAACAAATAAACAAATACTTTAACTCGAATTATTAGATGCCTAAAATACATAAAACCTTTGAAGTTGTAAAACTAAGATCAATTGTACCCATACCAAATAATGAAAGTAATGAAATAGATTATAGTATTGGAAAGATTTTTGAATTTGATAACAAAATTTCTAAATTTCAAGAACACAAATATCTAAAAGACTTACAAATAAGCACACATTGTATTATAAAAAATAATTGTCAACTAATAAAACATAACGAATTTGAAATATTTGAATTAGATATAGACACAACTATAGTTAAAAGTGCAACCAATATAAACATAAATCAAACATGTAATTCTAAAAAAATATTTTAAATGGAAACTATTTATCAAAGAATTAAATTTCCACAAAAGAATCACATATAGCTGTAACGTTTTAATCATAATTGTAATACTTACCTTATTTATAATAATCATAACCAAACAGAAACATATTAAAATAAAATTAAAAAATAGAATTCAGGAGAATTCAAAGAAGTTACATATACAAATACAGACGTTATTGACGACTTTATCAATAGTATTATAAATAAATAAAATTGTAACCTAAATCCATCGCCGGTCTATTAAAATTAAAAAATCAAAATTATTTTTAGGTCGCAATTCCAAGAATTGCAAGAATTGCGACAGTTAAAATTAAGCAATATTGTAAAATGTTGAATTAGCATAATTATATACTAGCATAAGTCTGAATGTAAAAATATAAAATTAAATAAAATCAGTTGGTAATTATCCAAGGCAGAGAACAGTGGTTTTTCCTTAAAATAAGGGATTTTTTTTTTAAATTCGGTTAAAGCGAAGACTTATAAAATTCGTGCACTACAAGTCTACTTTAAGATTTTCTTTAGCATTATTATTATTCTTAATATTTCTTTATTAGTATTAAAAAATACTTTTAAAAGTACTATAATGTTATGACATTTCAAATTTTCATCTAATATTACATATTATATTTCACAAAAAAAAAAAATGCAATATGTTTCTTATATATGTATGTATTGTTACGGAAATAAAAATGTCTAAATTTTGTATATTTTGTAGTTAAAGAACCCTGGAACTTTCCAAACTGTAGGAAATTAGGTATATAAGGGGCCCGGATATTAAGTATGCGGTGTGTGCAGCTTATAAGGCAACCTTTGCGGAAACCGTGGTGTTTACACTGGCACAGAAGACCGCTCGAGAGATATCCAAGCCACAGGTACATAAAATGTACAGCATGAAAACTGTAAATGCCAAAGAAGATTTCATTACAGCTATCAAAGAGGTGTAAGAGCGACTTTTGGCCAAAAAAGAGCAAAGGGCAAAAAGGAAGTGCCAAGATTGTGGCAAGAGCGGTCATTTTCAAAGGCATTGTAGGGCACCGCTCAGAACTGCAAGATTTGCCTCACCATGGCGACATGAAAAATGGGAAAACACTGGCTATAGAAGAACCGAAACATTTCGTAACCAAAACCTTGCATATGATGGGTTTATGTATACACAACAGAAAACAAATAAATGAACGTCGTAATGAAATGAGGTTGGACATAGTGTACTGGCAAGGATAATAGCGGCCAAAGAAAGAGACAAACGGCTTACTAGTAAAGGCTTATTTGGCTTAATGGAACAGTTTAAAGCTGATAGCTTACACCGAAGCTGGGACAGTGCAGACGAAAATACAACCTTCCTCAAAAATTAATGAAATTTTATCAGTCTCATAAGGAACCCAGCGGTAGGCATCTTAGCGTGGCAAAGACAGTAGAAAAATTAAAACAGCTTATTACTGGGTTGGATGCCAGCAAGCTTCCGCCGGTTGGATAGAAAACTGCGCTGAATGTATTGCGGCTAAAAATGCAGTCAGAACAAGTCAGAATCATCTGCAGCAATATAAATCGAGAGCACCAGTCGGTAATGCCAAGAAAAATGAAAGTGGCAAAGTACTTCATGAGACGATGCATACATGACTAGAAATGTCCCGTGATAGATCGAAAGCCAGGTATGATCGAGTAGCAAATACAAAGGGCTTTCTACTCTACAAACCACAGCGGAAGAAAGGAGTGTCTCCAAAGCTGCCAACTAACGGGAATGGACATTGTAAGGTTGTCAAAAGGTTAAACGATATGGTCAAAAAGATAATGAGCCTATTCGACACGAACAGGTTTATGTGGGAGGCAGTGTTACGAAAATAAAAATGCCTAAATTTTGTATATTTGATAGTTATGTGTCACCTTGCCAATTAAATCATCTCTGGATAGAGGATATGAGATCATTTGAGACATTTATGGAACTTACAAAACTGTAGGCAATTAGGTACATAAGGAGACTGCTTTGCCTACGTAGTTAGCTATCGTTTGACTGTCAATAAATAAAGCTGCGTTGAAGCGGAAAAAAAGTGTTGTGTAAACGAATATTAAGTGTTGTATTAAAACAAGCAGTATAAAAGTTATAGTGGATAAAGAAAAACTATAATACAACAAAATAAAATGGTTTTTATATTACTTTAACGCAATTTAAACGAACTCGAAAGTCTTAGAGACATTAGAACTTAACAGTATATTAAAATTAAGTTCCATTTTTATGTTATTTGGTAGAAAGTTATAAAGTTGTAAGCCCTTATAGAATAGTGACCGCTGCATTGCAGTAGATGATACTCTTTCAATTCTAAACTGTTCCTCCTTTGTCAGTTGAGCGTCTCTCACATGCGATATTTGCTCGGTTAGGTATTCTGATGCTTCTCCGTGATTAATTTTTGTATAAAATTTAGCGTGTTAAGTTAAGCCTTTGTGCTACGTTTAACCATTTTACAGATTGGAGCATGAAGTGAATCGTTGCCCTATTTTTTAATTTTTGTAGCTGTTCAACTTGTCGTGATGTGCAGCCTGTGAATAGTATTGTTGAAACGTATTTGAAGTGAGGCTTTAGAATAGTGTTATATATATGTTAATTGCGGTTAAAATTGAAATTTTGTTCCTTATACATTTAAAAAAACTTTTTTTGCCGATTCTTTTAGATATGTAATAAATATGAGATTTAAATTTCAAGTTTTTATCAATAACAAAGCCTAAATATTTTATTTCGTTCACTTTTTCCATTACTTGATTATTTATTTTAAAAATTATATTGCTGTTTGTATTTATTTTAAAATTTTTGTTTTACTTTCATTTAATTAAAGTTAATTCATTAAGCGGTATATAATATCCTCATCAATATTATTATAACACACATTATCATTATCCTTCCGTGTGTCATCAGCATACAAAAGTATCACGCACCTGCTGACTATGTTTGGCATATCAGTTATATATATAATAGTAGTGCTCCCAAAATCGATTCTTGTGGCACTCCATAGTCGTTATTATGTACATGGGACTTAATGTCATTTACTTTAGTTATTTGCTTCCTGTTTGTTAAATATGATTTAAACCATTTTAATTCTATTTCTTCGATACCATATGATTGTAATTTTTGCAGTAGTATATTTCTATCGATGGTTTCGAAAGCTCTTTTAAAGTTCAGGAAAATACCCACTATTTTATTATCTTTTTTCGGTTTTTCTCCATCTGTCTATTAAATAACTAATCGCTGTTTCACATGACAATTTCTTTCTGAAACCATATTGATACTTAGATAGTATTTTATTAGATTCTAAGTACTGTTCCAGTTGTTCCTAAACTACTTTTTCTATACTCTTTTTACACAACTTTAACGTATTTATTGGTCTATATTCATCACATTTTGTTGTTTTTGCAACTTTATCAATTGGTATTACCATTCTGTATTCGAATATTCGGGACATACTCCTGTCCCCAGTGATCTGTTAACTATCCCTAGCAACCGATTTTCTTGAAATTTTTATAGTATGTCTTTGTATGTCTGGAAGGAACTTAGGCTTTGTATTTTCGACAACTCTAACCGGCTATGTCACGCCCATACAAAGTGTATATTTATTTGTCTACATCTTCAAGATTGTAACAGCAAATCATCAGCCAAAAAGTGACAAAATTAGACAAGTGGCCGTGGTACCTCCAATACAAACTGAGCATTGATTTTATTTTATCTTGAGAACGGTTAGGACTAAAGTTGCAGTATTCAGTCTGATTAACTTCCAAGTAAATATTGATTTTAGAATAGAATTTCTTTAGAACGGTTAAAGCAAAATTTTCTGTATTTAGTCAGAATGATTTCGTGATCAATACAAATTATCTGACAAAAAGTGGGTGAAAGTGGACAAGTGGGTACCTTCCATACAAACTAAGTATTAATTTTAGTATATCTTGAGAACGGCAATAGTAGAAGTTTCTAAATAAGGTTCAGACAAAGTCGTGAACAATACACATTATCAGTCAATAACCGGGCTAGATTGGATAAATGGGCGTGGCATCTTATATTCATACTAAATAC
The DNA here is from genome assembly GCA_023159175.1 of Wohlfahrtia magnifica. NCBI lineage: Eukaryota > Metazoa > Arthropoda > Insecta > Diptera > Sarcophagidae > Wohlfahrtia > Wohlfahrtia magnifica. Next base: position 101,524 of record JAKWBJ010000159.1, on the reverse strand, counting down.
TAAATTTTGTATGTCGACAACGACAATTAATAAAGTTTCTATATCTTTCCAAATCAGCCAAACAGCGGGGATTGCAGAAAGCACATTGGATCATATATATCTATGTATTTAATTATACTACATAAAAATGAATGCATGTTGAAGACTGTATATAGCTAAGCAAGAGCCTACAGTGTCTTTTTTCTGGAGTAAATGATTATATTTTAACCGGAAGGGAAGAAAGGGTAAAAATGTAACTAAGATAGCATTTAACATAATATTTAAGATAAGGATAGCACCGGTTAATTATTAAACGAAAATTTCTTTGAAAAATAAATAAATTTCTTACTCATAAAACATCCGCACTTTTTTAAAATTTTAACCCAACCCGAACCCTGAACCTATTTTTAACAGGTTTGCAGTCTCTGGTACAAATGCACACAGTGCACTCACGATAATATTAACACCCTAATGTTTGAACCCCACAAAATGTGAACACTTTTTTCTACCATTGAATACTCCAAAATATGAACTTTCTGTAAAGGCTTTAAAATATAAACAGTTTTTTTGAATTATTTTTAAAGCAATCGAATGTCAGTTACAAAGTAATAGAATTTAGGGAAATACCGAGTTATTTATATTTAAATGACAAATGTTAATAAAGCCATACATACATACATATGTATATGCATGGTCAAGTTATATTTTCTAGTTAGTTATTACCTATCCATACGCAAACGCAACTGCAAGTTTTATTTTTAAAATGCTAGCTAAACATGTAAAGTCTGCATATAAAGAAGCATAAGTTTTTAACTTTAAAAGAAAAATACGAAATTTTGGTAAATTTTAAAAAAGAGGTGCAAGTGTTACTGATTTAGCAAAAAAATATTGAGGGAGAATGTCAACAATATGTGGAATAAAAAAGAATAAAATTCTATTTCAATATGTGTCAAAAGTACATTTATCGAACCTGGAAAAAGAAAAACAATGTAGCAGTCGGAGTATCCAAAAATTAAAAAATCATTGTATCGATGGTCTTTGCACATGAGAGATAAAAAGATTACGATTAGTGGATTGATATTAAAAGAAAAAATCAAGAAACTTCATTATAAAATTAAAGAAAATAGTTTTGATCAGAGTTGCAAAAGTTGGTACAATTTTACTTTTCTTGAAACAGTTTCAGACTCAAGAGTACAATGGTACTCCAATTACTCAATTGGTACAGTTTAAGAACTTTCTCAATTTATTTTTTGAATAGAATTTCCCTAGTTTATCGTTTAATTGATTTACAGTGGCAGCTCATCTTTACTATCATTTCTTTGTGATTTATTTTGCCTGGTTATTTTCAAATAACTGCAATTAACTTCACTTTGTTTTTAGTAGTTTTGTTTTATAACAATTCTAGCTGACAGCTCCTAAAAGAAAAATCAGCTGTTTTACAACACCTTATGAACTCTTACTATTTTCAATAAGAAAATAAGTAAGATATATTGTAAAATTGTTGTATTTTTTGTTAGTATGTCGTCACTGTAAACACCGTGATTCCAGCAAAAGGAAAATAGCGTGCTCAGTGGTGGTCAGGGATGGGAAAGTTGATAAATTTTACTTTTTAGCACTATTTGCAAGTCAAAAGTACAATAGCACCCCAGTGACTAATTAAGTACTGTTTCAAAGAGTAAACAAGGAAAAAGTGTATTATAAATGATCCTCTTAGATTTAGTTCTCATCAACTAATAATCTGCCTAAATTTAAATTTGTTAAATTTATTTATATCGCTTAGCGCAAATAAGCTTGCAATGTGTTTTTGTTGTTTTTTTACACACTTATGTATTGCAAAAGAAATAAAAAAATTAATGCAATCGAACTGAAAAAAAGTACACATTTCCATGAAAGTTAGTACAATTTGAAAATCTTATTTCTCATTCCTGGTTTAGATTTTAATGCCAGTGATGGGTGACTTCAAAATTTTAAAAAGTGGTTCGGTGTACGATTGCTCTCAGCAAAAGCTTGAAAAGATTGAAGAGCTTGGATTAAGGAATGATCAACTTTGCAACGCCAATGAATCGGTTTTTTTTTAGAAGGTTTTGCCACAGAAAACATACGTGTCGTCCAAAAAAAATCAGCACCAGGTGCAAAGTTCAAAAAACAATCCATTACTTTCTTGTGTTGTGCGAATGATACAGAAACTCATCGGTTCAAACTCCTTGTAGTTAGAAAGACAAAAAAAAATTATTAAAAAAAACTTTCATGTAGACTGAAAAGTCTTTGCGTTCTAAGTAAAAAAAAATTCTAACATTTTAAACCTTTTGCAAATATGAACAATTTCGAAAATATGAACTGGCTTTGTTTTAATTAGTTAGTATTATCATGAGTGCACTGTATACTGTTCATACAAATAAATATATACAATATAACAGTGGCTATCTTGAACTTTTTGAAGGAAATTAGATATATAAGGATTGGTGCATTTATGGCAATTTCTTTTAGTTTTGTATTTTATTAATTTTGCCATTTTTTCTTAGAGCTTTCGTTAAAGAACTTGCGATTTTCGCATAGTCCTTAATGATTTTCCTGTACAATAGAATCCAGTTATTTCCAGAAATTATTTAATTTGTTCCTTCGTTTGTGGAAGTTGCAGATTTTGGTTTATTTTAATTTTTTCAGGGTTTGGCTTAATGGGTTTAACAAAATTTCGTCTCTTTCTTCAGGAATCCACTTTTCAAAATAACAATTATTTCTTGATCTAAAAAGGAATAAACTAAAAATGTTTGCTTGAATAATTCTAATACAGTTATCAAAACATATGTTCGAATAAGATATTTCATTTTCAATAGTCCACAATTTAAGCAATTGTCTTGGATCGACCTGTAACTTGGCAGATAACAAGTAAAAACTATGGCATTAATAAAAATGGAATGATATACGCTTCAACAACACGTTTAAATTATTAAAATTCACTACAAACATTTTGAAAATTTCGCTGTCAGAGTTCGCATAACTACACAAGTCATTCTAGGGTCGTCATGAAGAACCGAACTCGTGCACGTCATTCAATAACAACTGAAATTATGAGTGACTTAAAAATCTGAATTGTCGCATTCACTTTTTCGAAAATGAGGATAGTTACGGTGAATGAATTCCGCTGTTGAACAATGATTATTGATTTGGTATGGCTAGAATTGCGTGAAAAGTTTCGTGACCGTGTGAGTTTTCGGAGGGGCGACTACAATTGGCCATCGAGATCTTTTAACAGCTTTAGATATTTCTTTTTAGAGCTACGAGCATGATAAGGTCTACGACAATGCCCCTCAATCGATTCGAGAACTCAAATAAGCATTTCGAAAAGTTATCGAGGACATACACCCGCATATGTGCGAATTGGTGATGGAAGATTTCGTGGAGAGATATCATCTTGCAAATGCAGCCGTAGCAGCCATTTGACTGATATTGTTTTCCAATACTAATGGCATACTCACCCCTTTGCGAACGTAAATATACATAAACACCCGATGATTTCGCTTAAGACTCGCGTTTTTTACATATCAAATTTTATCCACTCTTCCAAAAAAGGCGCAAATAACAAAAAAATTACTTCAAATTCAATACGCAAATTAGTGCGTACAAGTGTATTATAACTGAAATTGATTACTTTTGAGTTAAGGAAAAACGTTTTGAAATTATGTGATAAGAGAACACGTTATTCTGCGTGAAATTAGTTTAAATACAACTAAATATTATTTAGGAAAGTAAAATGTTGATTTTGTGGTTGACAAATAATTGATAATTAATGATTAGATTGAAATTATAAATTATTAAAGAAGTTTATTGAATTGAGATAACTCTCTTAATAATATTCCAAATTAATCAAATACATACCTCATAAATTCATCTACATACACGCGTAGTTCTCTGTGAATTGTAGAAAGTTCACTTTCGGTTACCCATTCTTTAATCACTTTGTTTTCTTTATTTAAATATTCATCCACATGTTTCCAGTCTATTGAAAATTGTAGCATTGTGTCGTCTATTCTCTCTGAATAATTAAACTAATAATTAGCTTTCTTCTAGTATAAGCAATATATGAGACTTACTAATATCTTTGCTACTGCGTAAATCATAACCAATGTCAGTAATTCCAGCCTCTTTCATTTTCTTCCGTTTTTTAGCTTCTTTTAATTTTTCTTTTTTTATTTTTTGTTTTTCTTTTTGTTTTGCCAGTTTAAGTTTTTCTTCCAAGTTCTTCCTCTCCTGTACTGACATACCTTGCTTAGCTTTATAGTTTTTGAACTCGACAAAATCCATGCTTTCATCAGTAATAACCAGAATAGTTCCGGACTTAGCTTCTTCGGGGTAAGGATGAAAATCTCCAGTTTTTTGATAGCTTTAACAAACGATATGTAAATTTTTTTTAAAAAAGGTGTATTTAAAAAAAAATAGATCTATATCGAATGTCATTTGCAAATTGTTACTATCTCTATGATTCTAAGCCGTGCCCGAATCATATTGAACAAGATTGCTGCTATTGGGATTATTGGCAATTAAAAGATATAATTAAAGGATTGAATGATGAGATGAAAGAGGAAGAAATTATATATATAAGTGGGTGTAAATGAGACAGAAAATGCGTTAGAATATGAAGTATTGTGTATGCATGTGAGCTTAGGTTAGGGCTGTTATCCGTTCTTTTTTTCCGGACGTTGACTTCTTTTTCGGATATCTGTCCACTGAAAAATTAATGTCCGCGAAAGTCTGGATGGCATTTCATGGCTTTTATTTAGCTAAAACGTTTTAAACCACCAGTTTTAGGTTTATACACATTTAGTTTTTCAATATCTTTTTTATTTTTCTTGATGAAGATTTGCTATTTAATAATTTTAATACTTTTTGGTGCACATTCTTCACAACACTCAAATTGCTTTGATTTTAAAAAATCCTGCTCACAACGTAAGGTTGAGATGTATTTATCTGGTGGCTTATTCTGTATTGCGATGAGAAGGTCAATGCGACTCGAAAATATATAAATGCGAACAATTGATATTCCGTGTTGCGCTGTTCGGAAAGTATGATTTTATTCGCTTTCAAAATTCTAAAATATGGCAACTTGGTATTCTGCAATACAAAAAAAAATGTCAAACGTGTATTAAAATCACAAAATTTATTCGAATGCAAAACAGCATTCTCAAAGCAGAAAAATGGAATAATGTTTAAAAACTGTTAAAACTCAAAATATTTATTTATTTTAATACGAAACTTTATTCAGGGAAACAAAGAATAAAACCACAAAATCGCGCCAGTTCGAAATAATGACGGAATTTATAAATAACGACAGCCAATTGGCAAAAGGACATCTAAAAACACCGAATGCACATTAGTCAGCAGGTGCTTTGTGACAGACATTAGCCGATGAGTTAAATGAAAGCAGTCCGTCAATTAGTGAAGCTGCAGGATTGAAAAAAGTAAGAAATATATAAAGCACTTCAAAAATATTTGTTTTTAATTTAAATTTTAATAGGTTTGGACTAATTTAACGGTACACCAAACAGAAACTAAGAAAAAATAAAATCGAGATTGGCGGGACTGGCGGTGGCCCATCAAACTTTAATTCGTTGTCTTCCTTAGAGAAACAAGCAGTTAAACTATTAAACATGGAGGATTAGGTCAATGGGTTATCAGGCGCAATTTCCTTCGGGACAACTGCTGGCTCTACTCATGAACAAAATGATATGGTTGTAATGAAAGTATTGGACAAATTGCCGTTACGAGAATTAATTACAAAAGTCACTGCCAATTCAGGGGTGGAAGCAAGTGCTCGTTCCCAAAACTGCGAACTAAATCCAAGAAAACGTACGCGATCATTTAGCTCTTGATACCGCGAGTTGATACCAAAAAGAAAGTGTAGCTATTTTAAAACAAATAAATGAAAATTTAAAAAGTGTAGGTCGATACCAGAAAAAGGAGTTTGAAATAAGAGAAAAAAAGTTAGATCTGGCAAGAAAAATATTTGAATTCGAAAAAGAAAAGGTTATTGAAAAAAGAAATTTGACAAAACAAAAACTTTAACTAAAAAAAGTATGCTAGATATTGGAAAAGAAAAGATGAAAATGTTTATGTTTTTTTTATGTTTCTTGACACAACTGGAGGAATTTAAATATAAGTAACCAATGAAGTGGCCTTATGTTTTGAATTATAAAAAAGAGTGAGTTTTTCTTTAGATTTTAATTATAACAATAATAATTTTTTTGAATAAAATATTTAACATTTGAATCATATTGTTTTTTATTTCGTCTCTTATAAAGGGTAGGCAAATTTGAGGTTAGGAAGTAAATTGATTTAAAAACACATTTTTTTTTTTGACAAATTCAGTTTTATTCATACTAATATAAAATAGAAATATGGGAATTAAAAATGGAATATGATGTTGGGCACGTCGGCAGACGTCCGCTCTTTTCACAAAATTTTAAGCCACATTTTGCAGCAAAGCTTCGATACTACGTCAATACAGCGCCGAATTTCATCTTTCAGAGTTTCAGTTATTTGTGGTTTGTTCACGTAAACTCGGTCTTTCAAATGGCCCCAGAGGAAAAAAATCCCATCAACCACAAGAACGAGGCGGCCAATTGACATCGCCAAATCGAGAAATTACACGAACGGGCTATTTCTCATGCAATAACTAAATTGGCTGGCAATGTAGCTTGTGGCGCCGTACATCTGAAATCAAAGGTAACTGATGTCAACATTAGCCAATTGTGGCCACAAAAATTGGTTATCATGATTTGGTAGCGCAGAGAATTCACGATGATGGCGTTTCTTTGCCTATTTTCAAAAAAATACGGACCAATGATGTCGCCTAACCAAAACCGCACCATTCGGTCACTTTCTTTGGATGTAATGGTTTTTCGAGGACTGTTTGTGAATTTTGTGAGCCCCCAATGCGACAATTTTGTTTGTTTACATGAACTCCTAATTGAAAATGGGCCTCATCACTAAATATGATTTTGTAGGAAAATACGTTGTCTGCGTTCAGTTTTTCAAACACAATTCACAAACTCTTGACGCAAATAATGGTCGGCTGGCTTTAATTCTTGAACCAGCAAAGTTCCTCTGGTAATGCACAATTATTGGGAACGTCGATGAGTTGATGTTCCAGGCTCACTCTCGACTCTGCTGTACAGCGGTTATGTTTGCATTAGTACGGCCACTACGAGCATATTGTTTTGATATATTGTCAACGACAGTACCGTGAGCCTCGAACTCAGCGATTAAACTACGCGCAGCGGTCTCAGAGGGAGCCTGATTACGTGGAAAAGCTGTTCGAATTTTACGAAGTGATACACAAAAATTTTCATCATTTTGATAGTAAATGTTCACAATTAAAATTATTTGTTCAAGAGTGTAGCGTTCCATAGTTAAAGTTTCTTAATTTTCTACTGAATAAGTGTCAAAGGTTGACATTTCTTGACATTTCATCATTTGACAGCCAATTTACTTCTTAACTTTAACAAATTCAAAATATATTTTAGAAAATGTGAATCCGATTTTAAAAAATATTACTGTTTTTTAATAAAAAATAGTTTCTTACGTATATTGTAATGTAGAAAAGGAATAAATTTAAAAATTTGCTTTAATAAACATTCTTAGGTGACAAGCAAAAATTTGTACGCTAATGATAGACAAGCAATTATATATGTATGTAATTCTTAGATAACATTAAAAAGAACTTTGGCAACGACCAGTTTTCGAGGTGTAAGCCACTTAGTTTCAACATTTAACTGAGTAGTATCTTCAAATTTTGATAAACAAAAAGTGAAGGATGTCAGGTAAAAGATATTTCCAATGACTTTAATTTGATGTGCAGGAATTTTGGTTACATTGGTCTATCGTGAACCAGGGAAAAAAACTTTGGTATGTTGGCTTTTTATAAAATAGCATCTATTTGATAAACAAATTTATACTCCATATGAGCTTTTCTTTTGGCAATAATTTGGTATATAATTTGTTATATTTTATATTTGTATATAAGTACATATATGATTATATTATATTGTTACGACAATAAGGTTGCGCACCACAGCGTTTATTATTACATAAATAAACAAAAGCTACAAGAACAACTATATATGCTGTTTACAAATAACCAAATCGACAACAACAACAACTATTAGTAGAGACAAAGTAAATAAAAATAACACGGCAACAACAATAATTAAGCAGCAAAGAAAACAAATAACAGACAATAAACAAGCAACAACAAACACTAAGAGCTGAAAGAGGTAGATGTTTACATACGCATGGCTACAAAAGAACTAAAAAGAAATTTTGAAGAAAGATATGGAATCTACATGAAATACCGAGAGGTTTGAGAGCTTTCGATGTGTTGTTTACTCAGTCATAAAAAAGCACATCGATGCAAATAGCAATCAGTTTATTTGGTGTAAACTCAGTGAACAAGTTGATGTGTCGCAAGTGCAGTTTTTAAGTAAAGTTAACTCAGTGAAAGTGTTATTGGTGTGAAGAGAGTTTATAAGGAGTAAACTCGTGAAGCTAGTAGTGAAGTAAAAAACCAGTTTAGTTGGAGCTAACTCAGCAAAGAGAGTTAAGTGTGGATAACCTCTGGTTGAAAAGGTTGTGATCGAACCTAACTTATAACAACGATCGGGTTGGAAGATCTTTAAGTAGAAAGATCTGTCGAGTAATTGTTGTTGTTTACAAGATTATAAACAGAGTAATTAAGAATAAAAATTGTTATTGCCTGTAAAAAGATTACAAGCAGTGGTGCTCAAAACTGTGTTGAATAAAGGATTTATTTTTTAATTAAAACCAAACACAAAATTTATTTTATTTTAACTACATTCTACGAACTCATAAAAACACGTTTTTAAAAGGGTAAAAACGTAACAATATTATATTATATACCTAGATAAAAAAATGCTATTTAAGTACTTTTTTTAAAGCGTACACAATTTGAACATTTATAATACCCAACACTGTGATTTAAATAGCTGTTTCTTTTCCATTTTTAATTATTTATGCATTGAGAAAAATATAACACGTGTTCTATAAGTGGCAAAACGTTTACATTTACGTCACATTTACTGACTAATTTAGTGACTGTACAAAAAAATTAAAAAATTAGTTACCTTTTTCATTCAAGCTCAGAATATCGTAATTGCTTCTTCTCTTCAATTTTCTCTGCATTTTGCTCTTTTGCTTCATAAAATAGTGCCACAGAATCCATTTTTGGAAAATTACGCAAATATTTTATGAATTAAAGTACATATTTTTTATAATAAAAACCACAAACAATTTTTTAAACTTTAAGTTTGACGTTTATTTATTTACGTTTTGACTAGTGCTGGTTCTACCAGCCACAAACGGTTGTCCTCACAATCTCCCTCATTTCGCGCCCATATCAATGATTCAGTCTGAGATGGTAATTTTTGTCGTTTGACAGCAACTAATCTCTTAGTCTACACTTGATGCTGGTATCCCACGTCAAGAGGTATATCTACATTACGCCAACTCATAAAATATGGCTTACAGTAATGTTCGCTATAGTCACTTTCACCTAAATTTTTCCGTAGACGGTGCCAGACTCTCCATTAGCTGTTCCTAGTCTAATATTATTAAGTTTCTCACATTTTTCCTTCACTAGATCGGGTCTGATTGTAGACTGTATCGCACCGGTGTCTATAGTAAAGGTGTACTGTCTGCCATTGATATACCCGCACGTTGTAAGGTTGCTGTTATTTTTCTGTATCACTGATATGGAGATTGTGGGAGCTATCTATTGCCTCTCATTGCTAGCTCGTTTTAATTTAACGGGACTCTTTTGTTGTGTGATGGTAGTTGGCCCGTTTATTATATCTCTGTGGTGAAACGGATCTGGACCTTTTTCGTGGTTTATTATATCTCTGTGGTGAAACGGATCTGGACCTTTTTCGTGGTGCTCTACAGTTTCTCTGGAAATGGCCGCTCTTTCCACAGTTAAAACATTTTAATTTGGATTTCTGCTCAGCTAGAAGCCTCTTGACCACCTCCTCTATTTTGTTGATTTCATCCTTATCTGCCACAACTTCCAAATTACGCATCTTGTGTGTTTGTGGCTGTGATATCGTGCGAGCAGACTCTTGTGGCTGTGATATCGTGCGAGCAGTCTCTTGTAGTAGTGCGATCGCCACCGTAACTGCAAAGGTTGTCTTATGTGTAGCACATATAGTTAGCTTAACATCTGGGTCTCGTATGCCGTTAACGAAGGCTTCGGTCTTGAGATGGTCTACTAGTGGATGAAATTTACCAGGATAGGTAAGCTGCACCAACCTCTCGACTTCCATTACAAAGGCTTTAAGCGACTCATTAGCCTTTTGTGTTCGGCACTTTAACTCCATCGCCAAATTTACGCTGTAGCGCCACCATTAATTCGCTGCAGTTGTCTCTGCAGCTGGCTGGCATAGTTTCGAGAATCCCTGCTGCAGCACCTTTTAACGCCAATATTAGTTCGATAGCCTTCTCTTCATCGTCCCATCCGTTTCTACTCGCCACTCTCTCGAATTGGAATTTAAATACGGATAGGGGTGAGCTACCATCAAAGCAAGGTGTTTTTATTCTGCTGGAAACTTCTGGTATGATGCGTACTGGTTCGGGTTGCTGGCACTGTATTAAATTTTTCGTCAACAGTCTTTTCTAGATTTGTCACTCTTACGTCGACGTCATCAACCCTTTTGCTTGTCGTCTCATATATATTCTTGCAGATTCTCTGTTGCTGCACTCGACGATTCAAATTTCTTTTCAATACTTGCTAGAAAGTTCTGGTTTTGAACTTACATCTGTTTCATCATGGTTGCAAGCATTGTATTGATGTCTAAACTGTTTGTAGTTGCAGAGGCGCTTATCTCAGGATCATTTTCATCATCAAATTCGTAAGCATCTATGTCTATACCACGTTTCTGAAATTCCTCTAATAGACGTTTTTGTAATTTGGTTTTATTACCAGTTATTGACAGCTCTAATTTATTTAATTCCCGTTTGAGCCTGTCCACTTTTAATTCTTGGAATTTCATTTTTACTCCGTTTTATTTATTTATTTTATTTTTATATACGCAATCCCACTTCTGACACCAATGTTACATTTTAACCTTTTTAAAACGTTTGAGTTCGTTTAAATTGCGCTTAAAATAAAATAAATACCGTTTTATTTTATTTGTTTTACTGTTACATTTTTATTTACTGCACAACAAATTTTATACAGTTTACAACTTAATATTCGCTTATACAACAGTTTTAATTTCCGCTTTAACACGTCTTTATCTTACGATAGCCAAATAATAACTAACTTACATGTGGGTAAAACAGCCATTTATATACCTAATTGTCTGCATTTTAGCCTTCTAAAGGATATATCGACCATTTTCAATATCCGCTAATTCAAATGTAACTGCCAACTTGACATATACCAAAATACCACAATGCAGAGTTGTATTTTTTTTCGTAACAGTATGGTCCCTATGTAAAATGGTGTTTGAAAAATATCTAAGCCTGAAAAATGTTGAAAAAATTTTAAAAATATTTGTTTTCTTGCGAAATATGTACATACTGATTCCTTAAGACCACTAAAATAAAATATGTATGGTTTCTATTCTTTCCGAATCCGCCGAGAATCTTAAAATTAGTTAATATTTAACTTAGTCATTAGTTTACAATTGCATGAAGGAACGAAAAACTGATTTTTATTCGTAATTCCAGAACAAATCCTCGTTGTACTAGATAGCACCTATCACAAAAATAATATCACTACGTTATTTACTGGTATGCAATTTTAAAATATTAAATAATATAGGGTTAAAAATTTAATATAATTCTCAATGTCCTACTTAATTAAAAAACGTCAACCTTTTTTTACTGTTGAGCTCAATTTCTAAATAAAGCCATAACAACCATACCTTAGGTGTATGTACACTGTAGAATGAATGTGATTTAAATTAGAAGATGGGAAAGGTTTATAATTTTAATGTAATTCAAATTTTTTATTAATTTTGTTTCAGGTATCCAATTAGAAATAATTTTGAGTAGTTTTAAGAATTTCTGAATTTTAGCGTTTAAGTAAAATAGATATATAATTCGCAATTTAAGTAGATTTAGAATTCGATTTTGAATTCATATAAGTTAGATATTTTAAAAATTATGAAATCGAAAATCCAATTCAAGTTTCAAATAGATTTAAAATTTAATTTAATACTCGTATATAATATTAATATATAATATTGTTACGTTTTTATTTTTAAAACCTTAGTTTAATGAGTTCGTAGATCGTAAATAAAATAAAATAAATAAATTTTGGTTTAAAATCTCATTATACTTATTTTTCAACTTTGTTATTGCGAGCGTAACTCCCCCTAAAAATGTTCGTTATAGTTTAAAAATATGGTGTGAAAAGTATTATCGCGATTGGGCGAGGTTAATACGTGGTGCACGCTTTTGAAGTTTAACTTGCAAATTTTAAAAATAAAATTTTGATATTTATTAAAATTATATTTATTGTACGTACAAAAGAACTTAATTTTATTTCTTTTAGTTTGTATATTATTTTATTTTAAAGGAGAACATTAGTTTACTTTATGATAGAGTTTCCAATAATCCGCTAAAATTTGAACTATCAATTGCTTTTCTGCTTCATTTTGGGATAAAACTAAAATAAAATCTTCCATTAGCTTAACTGTACGTCTGCCGAATCATTTACAACGTTAAAACTAAGTTCATTTTCCCAAACTTTTATTTCTTTGTTCAAAACTTCCGTTGGAATACCAAACCTTTGAAAAAATTGTTATTTTAGTGATATAAAATATTTAATATTCTTGTTGAGGTATTGACCAGTTTTTTTAACTCAGATTTAGTAGGATTATCCAGAGCTTGCACCATTAACTTTTCGTCTCATATTATACCTTTAGATCAAAGAAGGCCAACGCTGCTGTTTTTGGAGTGATTACTCAATTTGTTTAGTGACGCATGATTTATCTTTGCATCAATAAAAGTATTGTATAATCAAGCAAATCAATAAACAATTTTAAATCCTGCATAGGGGCTCCTGCTGCTACAGGTGCTTGTATCCAAATTTTTAGATACACCCTTATAACAAATATTCAAATTACGCTATTACATACTAATTCCATTTATGTCATTTTAAATTCATTTTGAAAAAGATATAACTAAATGCAATAAATAGCTTTCAACATCCGTCGGGCATGATGAAATGCTCCAGGTTTATTGAAGGTAAATAGCAAAACTGTAACACCAAGAAAAACTATACTTAATCCAAGAAGTTCTTTGTTATCATCATGCAATTGTTTTACTTTAACATTTTATTATGTAAATTTAATAATATCAGATACACTCCCAATTGTATTGCTCACTTCCTGATCTTCAATTCCAGTCATAAAGTTAAGTTTAACAATTTTGTTCCAAGCGCCTCTAAATCTGTTTAATAATGACAGGAGGGTCTATTGATTTTACACTTCTTAAACTTCTTAAAATAATTTCATAGATGTGATGTCGGCATGGTAAATATAAAACGCCCTTTCCGATCGCTTTCTCTAAAAGAACACAAGAACAAAATGCTATTGCAGGGCTTCCAAGTATGATATGACTACTGGAATTCGATCACTGGATTTTTTTCAATTAACGATGGTAAAATTTTACCATCCCACTGAATTATAATGCCACCGATTTCTTAATCATTAAATTTATTTTTAATTTGTTGTGCAGTTTTAACTCGACGCTTTGACCGGATTTTGTGATTTAGAGCTTGAACAGTTACTACAAGTATTCGCACTGCGTTACGGTCACTTCATTTGTCCAAAACTGTTACAAGATTTTCGGTTATAAAATTTATTTTCCCTCGTTTTGCTTAGTGCTTGATCATCTTTCGTGTCTTCCGTTATATCAAAGCTCAGTTATGTCATCTTCTCTTTCGGAAACATGAATGGCCAACTCGACATTATTTCCTAGAAATTTGTTGTTATAGTGGCATTCCATTAACATATGAAAAATCTTTACAAAAACTTTATTACTACCAAATTTTTCATTATCTGGGAGATTGAAATATGTGTATCAATATTTTTAAACTATTATCAGGATACACATATGTACCTGTAAACATGCTGCACTTGTCGCAACAATATTTAAAATCTACTTCTACAAAAGTTTTTATAATCCAATTGTTAGTAACACATTATGTAAATTACCATAATTTTGGGTGAAAAATTTGCCAAGCCCATAAAAAATTTTCGAACATCTCTCCATGATCGCCATTTATAGTACAAAAAAAGAAAAAACAGAAAAGCAAAATATAAATTGTGTAATTTATAAAATTTTCAATAATTCTTTAGCTTTGTCTCTGTATAATTGAATTTGGGTTCTGATAACACTTATTTAGATGTTGTAACAGATTTCTCCAATTTAAGAAGCATTTAAGCTAAGAAATATTAATTTTATTTTTTTAATGATACAAATTATTCAAAGTCAAGCACCTCTAAAGCTCCCTTGGCCCGCGCCAGTAAAGGACCGGCGAATTCCCCTGCTACGGGCCCTGCCAACCGGAATCCTCGGGCGGCAGATAACCCTGTGCCTATTGTGAATAAGGGAATTGCGAACAAATCTTCGATTTCTGGATCTGTGCTATCAGATAAGAAATCGTCCCAAAGGCACATAACTCCCTCCAGAAGGGCCTTTCTAAAGCGATGCGCTGCTGAGCGCTTCATTGACAAATTGGCTAACAAGCCCCCAGAATGCCTAACCTCTGTGGAACTTGCTTCCCTAAACTGGGCCAAATCTTATTCCTATAGTGAAGCTGCCAAAGGTCATCGCATACGAGCCATCATTTACAGAAGCGAGGCTGATTGAACCATTTCCCGGGAGAACTGGGAATTAGAGCGGAAGAATCTGATGGGAGTGTTCTGCAGAGTCCTAAGGGAAAACCCAAGCCTTTTCCCTCAGTGTGACGATGCTGGATGGTATCGCGGGGGCGTTGAGCTCATGACCTGCCAAAACGAGCGATCGGTTTTGCTTCTAAAGTCGGCGATCGCCCTTTTGGAAGACCTATTGGAGGGTGCTAGACTGGAAGTGGTGTCTCTTGATGAGATTCCATGTCGGCCTAGAGCCATTGCCGGAATTCCCGACGAACATTCGATAAGAAGGAGATCATGGATCTCACACGTTGCGGTAACCCTGACATCCCTTCACATGATTGGATGGTTGCCAAGGTCTCTGCATCGGATGGGCTCATCCAGGAGGAGAATTGTCCAGGAGGATAGGAGGTGGAAAGATCTACTACGGTTTCGAGTCGATCTTTCTACAGGTTTACCGGGGGGACAGGGAAAAACCGGTCCAGGACGAGAAGGATCCTTTCGAGCACGAAGAAACATTTCTGGGTGATCTTTTTG
Organism: Wohlfahrtia magnifica; assembly: GCA_023159175.1. Taxonomy (NCBI): domain Eukaryota; kingdom Metazoa; phylum Arthropoda; class Insecta; order Diptera; family Sarcophagidae; genus Wohlfahrtia; species Wohlfahrtia magnifica. The sequence goes on along the minus strand of JAKWBJ010000159.1, from coordinate 86,114 downwards.
AGCCAATGGACGAAGTGGTTGACGAGGACGCCCTCTTGGACTCTGACCAAGATGACGTACACGTCACAGTCATCCCAGAAGACAATAATGGTGAAGGTAACTTTCTGAGCGTGCACTTTCCGGGCAGTTTTCCTATGGGGGAGCGTCACATGGATAACTCACACGATCATACCGAGTGCCACATCCCAATTACGGAAAGTGGGCTGAGGTGGGCGTTGTGCAGCTTTGCCCCGTACAAATCCCCAGGCCAGGATGGCATTATTCCTGCCGATCTTCAGAATAGCTCTGATTTGGTGATTCCTTGGCTGATGACTATCTAAAAGGCATGCTTGACATGGTCTTATATTCCTGCGTCTTGGACTGTGTGCTGGGTGGTATTTATTCCGAAGAGGAGTAAAAGCTCCCAAATGCGTCCAAAAGACTTCAGACCCATCAGCCTATTTTATATTCTTCTGAAGACTCTGAAAAGGTTGGTCAACTTGCATCTTCGCAGTACGATAAAACCTGACCTATTATCTGCGTCCCAACAAGCCTACACTAGGGCAGATCTGTTGAGACTGCGCTTCGCTCACGCGTGCGAGATCGAATGTTATGCTGTACGCCTGTCGTAGGGCTGTTGGAAAGTCCTGGGTGCTAAATCCTATGAGTTCCAGGATACTTAACACGGTGGTCAAGTCTATACTTATGTATGGTGCCGTTGTATTTTGGAGGTCTCTGGTGAAATCCACATATTGCAGGATCTTTGATAGGGCTCTGCGGAGTGTTGCACTGATGATTGAAGGTGCGCTCAGATCCACTCATTCGAAGGCCTTGTCTGTACTACTGAACTGGCTTCCAGCGGACCTGAGGGCTAGGCAGATGGCGGGCATGTCTGCGATAAGGTTGAAAATGGCAAGGGCATTGTCGGACACGGTCTACGGGCATGCGGCCATCTTTAGGTATTTGGATACGATCCCTGATGTGATAGATTACTGCACACTCAAAACCTTCCTGGATAGAATGTTCTCCGTGTGCATCTCACCAAAGCCGGTAATCAAAATCCTCGTAAGGGGTTGTGGGAGGTATCTTTATGCCTGTATACGGGGTAAGGGAATCCTTTAAACTGCCGGACAACTGCAGTGTGTTACAGGCGGAGGTATCGGCGATAAAGAGGGTAGCGGACTGGTTGATGAACTACGGGGTATATGACAGTGATAACCGAATCTGTACGGACAGTCAGGCTGCGATCGGGGCGCTCTCCGTTGTTTACTCGACATTACGACTGATGTGTGAATGCGATCTGAACGAGATGTCGAGACATTAAGCTCTGGGGATTATCTGGGTAAGGGGTCAATCGAACACTCGGGGGAACTGTGTGGCAGACGGACTTGCGAGGGTTGGGATGCCATTCTCCTCTTGCAGACTTATGGTCCTGCGGTACATGTTGGACAGGGCACAGCTACGGTGGGATGTTGAACCCACGTGCTCTGTATCAAGGCAAATCTGGCCCCTGTATGATCAGGCTCGCTCGGAGTCTATTAAGGGGATGCCGCGACTTAGGCTGCGAACTCTTGTGGCTGTGATTACTTGGCATTTGGTGGCTGCTGCGCACGCTGGAGATTGGGTCTGCCGTTCAATGACTACTGTAAGGGTTGTCAGAATAAGGGAGAGGAGAAGACTATCGAGCACTTCCTGTGCCAGTGCCCAAGTCTTTCGGACATTAGGACTGAATATCGGCAAGGTCTCTTCATTTGTGCATGCGTCTGGTTGGTTCGGACCCGGCCGGGACACGGACATTAAGTTGCTAATTTTCTGGATTACTTATGGGTATCACAGTGGAATCAATATTGGACTCAGGTGGGCTGGACGTTGTCTGGCTACCCGTCGTAACTAACTAACTAACTAATGATTCAAATTTAACAGAAATTATTTTTAAAATATCATTCTTCTTATTTTTTATTATATAGTTTTAATTTATTTCAATCACAATAGCCATCATTGCACTTGAGATATATTTAGCATATAAATATACTCGTATATGTAAGATTATATGTTAGAATATCACAAAAAAAGCTATTTAGTTAAAATAGTGTTAACGATATTATGTTATTCAACATTACACTGGTGAACACATTTATATTTACTAAATTTTGTTGTATGTAATGGGTGTGCCGCTGTGGTATAGTAGGTAATACACCCGCCTACCAACTAGAAGGTCCTCGGCTCAATACCACTCCAGACCGTCTGGAAAGAAAAAGTTTTTTCAACAGCTGTATCACCTCATAACATTAACTAGTTTTTGTTTTCTCTTGAGACCAGCACTCAGGGGATAACCCCTACTCATGCAGTGCATTGTGCTGGTACTAGGAAAATAGGTTGTTGGAAGGAGAATAGATAGAGTAGTGCCTGTGGACCTTCGACTTAATTTTGCTCATGTCTTAAGTGGCAGGGAAGACATTCTCAGGAACATTGTTCCACAAATGAACGAATGATTACTAGGAATTAGTTCCTTAATTTCGTCAGAACACATTTCGTTATAGTACCGATAGAAGAATGAAACACACGCCACATTGCAACGATACTCTAATGAATCGATAGAGTTGGCTACCCTACCGTCACTAATAAGAACATTCGCCCTCTCCTGTAAGCGGCCGAGAAGCTCCAAAATATACTTTGAAGCACCGGCCCGTACATGAGAGTTGTATTCCAATTTGGGTCGGATATAGGTCTTGTAAATATAAAGGAGATCAGATGGAGTGAAGTAATTCTTACACCCTCTTAAAAAACCGAGGCACTTGAGTGGTTCTTTCGACAGTCGAAATATGTGATCGTTCGAATGAACATCACAGTGAATTTTCATGCCCAGAACATCAAGAGCATCTGATTCTCCAACATATTCATTTCCCATGGGTACAGATGACAACACACCACCACTTGCTTGCATTAAAATCGAGACTGTTTGCACGAGCACGACCCCACTTAGATATATTCGCCAGACCGCTTGAGAGTGTGTCGTTCACAGATCACCAGTAGAGCGACCTTTACGGAAACCATATTGGCGATCGCTCAGCAAATTTTTGAACTGTAAATATTTCACAAGGTGGTGATTAATCATACTCTTCATAACTTTGGAAAGTGCCGAATAAACTGCAATTGGGCTACTAGTTTTCAGGGTTACTAGCCTCACCCTTTTTAGGGATTGGCGTAACTTTCCAGCAAAATGGACAAACACTCGCACGATAAGACGTGCTGAAAAATTAGCCAGTTGACGCGCAAACTTCAAAGAGCACCGCTACAGGACCAGCGCTTGAATGCCATCGAGCCCAGAAGACGCTCTTACTTCACCACGGAAAAGTAAGAACTTTAGCACGTAGGCGCTACTCCTGTAGAAACCTTTCGCGCCTAAATACTGCGGCACACAAGGGTCTCACGTGTTTTCGTAGGGAATTAGTAAACTGTTACGCAAATTCCTAAATGCTTCATCTCTAGATCTGACTGCTATTTCTGCACGTCTGATTGAACCAAGATTTATTTCTTGATTTAATCGATGTCTATTTGGATGGAATAAACATATCCATCCCCACCTTTATTATCCTGGTCACCATCTCCGCCATGGCATCAAAGTTTGAGTCCAGGAAACAAAGTTTCCAATTAAAGTGCCCGTAGAAATCGTTTAGCTCAGTCCATCGCGCTTTTCTGTAATTGAAAACCAAACACTACGTAGCTGTATGTGAAGATTGGAGAACGGGAAAATGGCAGAAAAAATACAATGGTCCGAATTTTCGAGAGGTGCAAGGATCACAACTACATACTTTTCAGGGTGTGTAGTGAGGAAAAGGTCAAGGATGTTATATTGGTGCCCATCTACACACGATATGTGAATAGATTCATTCACTAATTGCGGTGGTGGTGCGCGGCAAATAGCTCAACGTATTGGCCTTCTGGAGTTATGCGGCCTGAATGGCGTGGCCAAGGCGAATTATAAACATTGAAATCACCAACAACAACAATTTCACTGTTCGGGTAGATCGCAAGAATACTCGATATGGAATCGGAAACAGAGTCAAAGCCAGATATTAAAATCTCTCTTCCCACCTTTTGACTTCTCTACAGGAACCAAAAATACAAAAGATGTGCCCTGATTCTAAACTTAACCCAAAAACAGTTAAATTCTGCATCATACATGCCAAGTGGTAGCTGGCACTGGTACAGAACTTCATCTCGAATACACATTGAAAGGTCCCTATGAAAGTTTAAAAAGGGATAGAAGATGATACGCAGGGATATGAAAATCCAGTGGAACAACATTTTCAGAAATCTGGGTCTCACATAAGGCGAAAACATTCGGCCTATAGAGACAAATGTGTGCATACACGGAGAAGAATTTCGCCCGTAGCTCACGCACATTGCAGAAATCAATACTAATACGTCCTGCTATTACGTAAATTAAAACAAGCAAGATAAGAAAACAAAATTAATAAAAAAAACACAATCAAATAAAAATCGAACAACCGTTTTTTAGATGCGGACGACAAGGAAGTGGGTTGCTGCTGATGATTATTGAGTAGCCAGTGTTATACCTTCGCTACTAAAGAATCTAACAACAACCACACCAAGGGTTTCGCACCAAAAGGCTTAATAGGGAATAAAGGAGAAGAGGGAAAAACAAAAACACTAATGGTTGGATATAACGGATTTTTTTTATTTTCCACTTCAAACAGTCATCATATATTGGCTCTTGTGCTCCAATATTGCCCGTCTTTCACTGCCGTTTTGAATTTTTTATCCATTTAGGTGTAAGGTGTGTGCTTAATTTTTCACAATAGTGTTTTTCCCGTTTGCTTTACTTTATTAACTTTTTTTTTATTTGCTTTAATATCGATATTGTGATATTTTTGTTTAGTTTGTGTTAATATTGATATTGTTTTTTTTTTTTGTTTTGTTGCTTGTCCCAATATTGATATTTGATTTGTTTTTTAATATATTTTTTTCTGTACGAGTGCTGGTCACTTTATTGTTGTATTAGTTATTATTGTTGTTCTGCAATTCTCTTTAACGAATTGTTTCGTTGTATTGTAGTAATTATTGTTTTGTTTTTCATTTGTTTGGTGTGTTATTGATAAGATTCTCTTAAATTATGTTTGTCGTTATTAAATTTAAAATCTTACGGCCATATGCAAAAAATTTAACGAAGCTTGTTATACTTTTGTTAAGCAAAATTCCTTAATGTTGTATGCAAAACAATTATTAGCTTAAAGTCCCTTTGTTAAACCTACGTTAAATTTAAAAATGTTAAGGGAGGAAGCTACCTACTTTAAGAGTACTTTAAAGTAACATTTATGATATGAATGTTTAATATAAAAATAGCACGTCTTGACGACGTTTTTGGAGGCATAAAACTTTACCCAAAAGAAATTCAAGTTTTAGTGAGACAGTGATCCAAGCTAGGCCGCTTAAATTGGCAAAGAATGGCTGTTGCAGCATGAATTTTAGGTAAATTAGTGATCATCGTAAAGTCGAAATTCCAATCCAATGGAGGAATAGTAAAAAAAGCCTGGAAAAATATAATTGGACTTCGTGGAACATATTAAAACTATGGCAAAGAATATAGTATGAATGGGACTAGATTTCTTTTACGTTTAATGGTAATATTGTAGAAAGTGCGTCTTAATTCTTTTAAAACGCCACAAAAAAGGTGTTCTATGAATAGTGTTAAAAATATATGTTCCTCTCTATTTAAGCGAAAATTGCACAACTTAGTGGAGATTCTTTTATGTATATGATTTCCTTTCTCCCATTCCAGTGTTTGAATATCATACCTTTTGTTATTTATTAATTTTTTTAAAGGACTTAACAGTGAAAAAGTGAGAAGTTTCAACTTGAAAACATGCACTTTGTTTTGCACCCCATTATATATACATATATAAATGTTTACACCCACTTTATCATCACTTTCATTATTTTCGAACATTTTTCTTCTAAAATAAATTTTTTCCCAATAAATTTTTTCGTTTTCATTTTCACAATAAAAACATTATTCTTTTAGTGATGTACATAAAATCGAAACAAATACACAAAGCTCCTTATTCGTATATTTATTATTCCACTAATAAAATTAATTGTCATAATTTTTAGGATTTGAAGAATTTTTGCAATAAATTTGTATAGCATTAAATAAAGTACAAACAGGTAATGAAAACTAAAACAGATTTATTAAAAAGATATGATTTTATATTAATGAAAGAGTATTTTTACATTAGTGTAATAAATTACAATTTAGAGAATAAAGTTAGCTCACAAAGTGACAGAATTAATCTAATTAAAATACATACCACAAATGCCGCAGTAATATAATATTAAAGAAAAAATGAGCTCCAATATCCTTATTATGGAATACAGAAGAAAAATCATTCAATAAAAAAAAAGAGAGAGTGCTTAGTTAACCAAAAATATCTACAAATGGAAAGAATCAACTTTAAAACGAAAAACGAGGAAGACAAAAGAATTACCACATATGAAGTCATGAACATTAATATCAGTGTATTAAATAAGTATAAAGCTAAAAATATATCACCACAACAAGTAACATTAATATTTAATCGATATAACAGTTATATTTTTTTGAAAAGAGTTCCCTAATGATGCTAAAGTAATGTCAAATAATAAATATAAGAATTAAATAATGTTAAATAAGTAATATAATTAAATAGTTTTGAAAAAGTAATATGACTATTATGCTAAATAATAATCAATTCACAAGACCCCTGGTATCGTTGTATGTAGTGTTTTATTGTATTTCAATACAATAGTTGTAAGCTTTTTGTTAGTAATTTTCATATAAAAATTCGATACACTCATACATTTTATTTCAAGTGTTTTTAAAAAGTTGTATTGGTTTCTATTAATGTAATGTGAATGCCAATCATTATAAAGAAGAACAAAAACTCAAAAGAAATTTTTATTGTCAAAGCTAAACTTTTTCAAGAAAGTGTAAAAATAATCCCAAAAATGGAAATTAACGTTGCTAATGTGGTAAGAATATAAATAAAAAGTCAATATAACTATTTATGTGTGAATGTATTCAATAAATTGTTGAGTTTGAATAAATTGTGTATTTAATAATTTTTTGTGTTTTGTTTTAAGTTGTTTATGAAAATTAACTTATAAATGCCGATTTTCTTCTTCTTATTTATTTTTTGACGTTTTAAATACATTAATACAATAAAATGGTCGTTCACAAACAAGTAAACAGAACGTTTGTTCAATACATGATACACGTATACAAAACATTGTAAATTCAGCAAATTTCAAATTTTAAGAATAATGTAACTTACAGGTATTCAAGATACATGTTAATATGCTTTACTAAAACCTAATTCTTATATCTAATATATTATATTACCTAAGTAATACTTATATACTAAAATAATTTAAATAATTTAGTATCTTATTCTATAACTAATTTTAAATATTTCAAAGAATATAAGCATGTTAAATTATATTGGTTATTATAATCTTCAATTTCGAATTATTGAAAACAATTTCAATAATTCTGAATTTTTATAAGTTACAGTTCCTGAAGGATTTTGAGCTTAAACTTCTGCAGTGAGTAACAATTGTAGACAACATCATGGTAAAAAAGAGAACAACAAGGAAATCGTTAGTTATAATATACTAAATATATAAGAAGTTCTTTTTAATATTGAGAAAATAGAAATCTAAAATTTAGATCAGAATTAATTATATATACAATTATTTATAAGAACTTAAATTCTATTTTGAATATAAATTTAATTACGATGATTATACAAAATAATTTCTAATTCGAAAGCTAAATCATTTAGTATATTTTATATGAATTCTTTAATATGTATTTAATAAATTAATTTGGATGATTTCAAATGGAATATTTTGTGTAAGAAGTTTAAAATGGAAATACAGATATTCAGACGGAATATTCAGATAACATGATTGTTGTATAAATTTATTTATAAGGAAGATACTTTTAAAACATTGGATGAACACTAGCATCTTCGTGATTTTGGTGGGTAATTATTTTCATAGTGTTCGTCGTGACAAGAATAGCTGTCACCGGACCTTTTAGAATATAGATCGCATTATTATGGGAACCCAATGAATTTCATTTATTAGAGTTCAGTATAGCTAAGATGTAGTTCTCTTTTCTAGCGTGTACTTTTTAGGTGTTTAATGTTGAATCCAGTGAACATTTATTTATTTCGAGACTCGTTTTGTTAAAAATTGCTACAATGTATAAAAGCACATTTTTATAAATGAGTTGGTTGTGTTTAAGCTCTGCACGGAAACAGTTTTGTTTTTGACATTGTATAAAGTTGCTGAAGCTTGAAAACATTCACTTTAGATGATTTAATTTAGCATCATTAGAAAAATGAATCACCATCTGATAAAAATTCAAGTTTCTGATTTTGAAAAGGTCTAGTAAATAAAAACAACGATCAAACAAAATGTGTTTTAAAGAATGTTACGAAATTGCTGTATTCGCTCTTGGCCTCAAACAATAAGTAGTCTTTTGGCGCGAAATACATAAGTTATACTTCGAGAAGAAAAGTAACCAAAAAGAAAAAAGTACACATCTACATATGGAAGAAAAACAAAAACAATTTTAGTTAGAAATAACTAAAACGACAATACTGGTCCTTTATATGTTTGATTTATACTTTTCAAAAGTAACCCTTCAACTACATGTTCCTGTTTATTTATCGATTTTTTCACAGCTACAGTGACTCAACGCATAATCAGACAAGAATTTTTCTCATAGATAAGTCCTCTAAATGTAGAAAATTAATAAATATATAAAAAGAGTTTTCAGAATCAATTTTTTAATTTAAATATTTATCCCTATGAGTAATAAAAAACTAACATTTTATCCAATAATAAGTTTCAACAGACAAACAACAATAAATCAATTTTCTGAACTTAACGCATAATTGCACAAGACGAAGTATGAATACTCAAAATGCAATAATCGACCTATTAGAAATGGTAGTAATTTCTGTAAGCCGAAAACGAGTGAAACCAAAATCGAATGAAATTTAAAATTTGACAAGATGTTCACACTATTTTTTATTAATAAGCTTAGTTACACTTAAAATAACTTCTTGGATTATCAAAACTTTAAAATAATATGGCATTTAAGTTTTATTGTTTTTGAAAATTTACTCGATTTCAAATTAACTAATTTTCCATTTTGCAGAACATACCCGAATAACTTGCATATCACTTCTAATCTATAAAGTTGGTGTTTCTATAAGTTTGTAACTGTTACAGATCAACTAAAGCTTTGTGACAGTTGATGTGTGTTTGGAATCGTTATCTTGATAGAATTCTCGGTTGTTTGTAATACCCAATTTCCCTGCAGTTAGCTTTACATCTTCTATTCGAATATTGAGATTTACAAATTTGACCAAGAAAGAAATGCAAACTGCCAATTTGGAGACCCTTATAGTGTCTTTTGTAATCGTGAAAATACGATATAACGAATTAGAGCGTGATCGAAAAACACTTTGTTATAGCTATTGATTCGTTCTAAATATGTCTGTATGTATGCATTAGTGAAACTCTAATAAGTAAAATAAAAAAATAAAATAAAATAATTAAAATCCTTTATTTACACAGTTTTGTGCGTCACTGCTTGTAGCCTTTTTACATGTAATGCAATTTTTATTCTTAATTACTCTTTCTGCTTACAACTTTATAAACAACAACAACTACTCGGCAAATCTTTCTACTTAAAGATCTTCCAACTCGAACGCAGTTAAACCTTAGGTTCGATCACAACCTCTTTAACCAGATTTTAACTATACAACACTCTCTTAACACTGAGTTCAAAGCAAAAAAAAAAAATGTTCGCTGAGTTTACCACACATAAGCTAATTGTTGTTCGCACCGATGTGCTTTTTATATGGCTGAGTAAGGAACACTTTGAAAGCTCTCGGACACCTCGATATTTCGGGTATATTCTATTTCTTTTATTTTGTTTTTAGTTCTTAATTAACCATGCGAATGTAAACGTCTAATTCTTCCAGCTCTTAGTATTTGTTGTTGCTTGTTATTGTCTGTTACTTGCTGTTAGTTTTTGTTGTTGCCGCACTATTTTTATTTACTTTATTTCTGCTAAAGTTTGTTGTTGTCGATTTAGATATTTGTAAACAGCACGTATAGTTGTTCTTGCAGCTTTTGATTTCTTACTATAGCGACGTAATAAACGCTGGGGTGTTTAACATGTTTTTTGTAACAATATTTTACATGAAAATACAAAAAAAATTATCTATTCAAAAGTAAAGCAAAAATGTGTTTTTTTTATTTTGATAGATTTATTATTGTGTATTTTTCGTTTATTTACAAAAGTTTCGAATGCAATTTTTTACTAAAAATTTAATTTTTCTTTATTCTGAATTCTTTGTATAGAGGCTTTTGTATGAATTCTTTGCTATATAGAGACTGCATATGCACTTGCAAACACGTTTAAGTTTAATTGTTTTTAAACCGGTACATTTTTTACCTTCAGTTTAACTTTTATTCTGAGTTCATCGAATAGGGACTTTCGTTATATAAGGCCCCTATATAGCTTAGAATTTCTTCGTTATAGCTGTAATGCATTTTTTAATGAAAAACTTCGCAGTAGAGAGGTTTTTCCAGGGACTCAGAAAAAATTCGTTACAATGAGTTTTTCGCTATAACGAGGTTCGTTATATCGAAGTGTCACTCTAGGTACATATGTATAAATAAGTAACTTACATGTTCTAGCGCATCTTAAATATTTTAGATTTTTTATAACTTATGCTTGTTAATTAAACAAAGCAAAAACTGTTTTTTTTTAATATGTAAATATTAATTGACTACTTACTATAAGTTGTCCATCACAAGTTTTTTAATCTTTAGCGCAATTATTTTCTTTTAGTTTTTCGTAAAAAACACAGTTTTTGTTGTATCATTGCTTATCTTTAACACAGCTGATTGTTTGACTATTAACACAATTTAACAGTGTTGCCACCAACAGCTTAATGAATTGCACATAGCCGGGATCAAAATAATATAAATGAAGAAAAATTACACACAAAATTCTGTTTTTACGATTATTATATACATATACTGGTGGTCACAACTAAAGCAACTAATGTTGCACAGTGACCTTTAAAACAATTTAGACGGAAAATTTTTCTGTTTCTATATTAACAATCTATTCACAACATTATAAATAAAAATATTTTATCATTTAAAGACATTTTGTTATGAAAATAATGAAACAAGTCTAAAATATGCCTGGTCAAAACTAAAGCAATTTTATATTTCTGTCAGAGAACTTCCAAATAAAATTAGTAGCCGTAGCGTAATCTTTTTGCATCAGTAAGTTCCTCAATTTGAGTTTAAAAAACGGTGTACAGTAACTACTGGATAATTGGATACGATTAATAATGGTGTTTGTCCCTTTTTTTTCTTGCGCTCTAAGTTGCTCCATAGATTTTCAATTGGGTTAGGGTCAAGCGATTAAACTGGCCACCCGAGACATCTTACTTTTCAGTTAAGCAACCATTCTTTGACAAGTTTCGAAGCATGTTTCGCGTCATTGTCAAAGCATATGCGTTACTCAAAACATAAGCGTATTTCTTCTGCATATGGCAACATTACATTTTCCAACACTTTTTTGTAAATTAAGCGATCAAGTTTTCCAGTCATTTGATGAATTCCATCCAGCTCTAAAGCAACTTATGCACTTTAGTACAACTCCATTTAAGAAAGCATTTATTTCTGAACAGCATAGATATATCTATATATATCTATATCTATATCTATATCTATATCTATATCTATATCTATATCTATATCTATATCTATATCTATATCTATATCTATATCTATATCTATATCTATATCTATATCTATATCTATATCTATATCTATATCTATATCTATATCTATATCTATATCTATATCTATATCTATATCTATATCTATATCTATATCTATATCTATATCTATATCTATATCTATATCTATATCTATATCTATATCTATATCTATATATCTATATCTATATCTATATCTATATCTATATCTATATCTATCTATCTATATCTATATCTATATCTATATCTATATCTATATCTATATCTATATCTATATCTATATCTATATCTATATCTATATCTATATCTATATCTATATCTATATCTATATCTATATCTATATCTATATCTATATCTATATCTATATCTATATCTATATCTATATCTATATCTATATCTATATCTATATCTATATCTATATCTATATCTATATCTATATCTATATCTATATCTATATCTATATCTATATCTATATCTATATCTATATCTATATCTATATCTATATCTATATCTATATCTATATCTATATCTATATCTATATCTATATCTATATCTATATCTATATCTATATCTATATCTATATCTATATCTATATCTATATCTATATCTATATCTATATCTATATCTATATCTATATCTATATCTATATCTATATCTATATCTATATCTATATCTATATATCTATATCTATATCTATATCTATATCTATATCTATATCTATATCTATATCTATATCTATATCTATATCTATATCTATATCTATATCTATATCTATATCTATATCTATATCTATATCTATATCTATATCTATATCTATATCTATATCTATATCTATATCTATATCTATATCTATATCTATATCTATATCTATATCTATATCTATATCTATATCTATATCTATATCTATATCTATATCTATATCTATATCTATATCTATATCTATATCTATATCTATATCTATATCTATATCTATATCTATATCTATATCTATATCTATATCTATATCTATATCTATATCTATATCTATATCTATATCTATATCTATATCTATATCTATATCTATATCTATATCTATATCTATATCTATATCTATATCTATATCTATATCTATATCTATATCTATATCTATATCTATATCTATATCTATATCTATATCTATATCTATATCTATATCTATATCTATATCTATATCTATATCTATATCTATATCTATATCTATATCTATATCTATATCTATATCTATATCTATATCTATATCTATATCTATATCTATATCTATATCTATATCTATATCTATATCTATATCTATATCTATATCTATATCTATATCTATATCTATATCTATATCTATATCTATATCTATATCTATATCTATATCTATATCTATATCTATATCTATATCTATATCTATATCTATATCTATATCTATATCTATATCTATATCTATATCTATATCTATATCTATATCTATATCTATATCTATATCTATATCTATATCTATATCTATATCTATATCTATATCTATATCTATATCTATATCTATATCTATATCTATATCTATATCTATATCTATATCTATATCTATATCTATATCTATATCTATATCTATATCTATATCTATATCTATATCTATATCTATATCTATATCTATATCTATATCTATATCTATATCTATATCTATATCTATATCTATATCTATATCTATATCTATATCTATATCTATATCTATATCTATATCTATATCTATATCTATATCTATATCTATATCTATATCTATATCTATATCTATATCTATATCTATATCTATATCTATATCTATATCTATATCTATATCTATATCTATATCTATATCTATATCTATATCTATATCTATATCTATATCTATATCTATATCTATATCTATATCTATATCTATATCTATATCTATATCTATATCTATATCTATATCTATATCTATATCTATATCTATATCTATATCTATATCTATATCTATATCTATATCTATATCTATATCTATATCTATATCTATATCTATATCTATATCTATATCTATATCTATATCTATATCTATATCTATATCTATATCTATATCTATATCTATATCTATATCTATATCTATATCTATATCTATATCTATATCTATATCTATATCTATATCTATATCTATATCTATATCTATATCTATATCTATATCTATATCTATATCTATATCTATATCTATATCTATATCTATATCTATATCTATATCTATATCTATATCTATATCTATATCTATATCTATATCTATATCTATATCTATATCTATATCTATATCTATATCTATATCTATATCTATATCTATATCTATATCTATATCTATATCTATATCTATATCTATATCTATATCTATATCTATATCTATATCTATATCTATATCTATATCTATATCTATATCTATATCTATATCTATATCTATATCTATATCTATATCTATATCTATATCTATATCTATATCTATATCTACATCTACATCTACATCTACATCTACATCTACATCTACATCTACATCTACATCTACATCTACATCTACATCTACATCTACATCTACATCTACATCTACATCTACATCTACATCTACATCTACATCTACATCTACATCTACATCTACATCTACATCTACATCTACATCTACATCTACATCTACATCTACATCTACATCTACATCTACATCTACATCTACATCTACATCTACATCTACATCTACATCTACATCTACATCTACATCTACATCTACATCTACATCTACATCTACATCTACATCTACATCTACATCTACATCTACATCTACATCTACATCTACATCTACATCTACATCTACATCTACATCTACATCTACATCTACATCTACATCTACATCTACATCTACATCTACATCTACATCTACATCTACATCTACATCTACATCTACATCTACATCTACATCTACATCTACATCTACATCTACATCTACATCTACATCTACATCTACATCTACATCTACATCTACATCTACATCTACATCTACATCTACATCTACATCTACATCTACATCTACATCTACATCTACATCTACATCTACATCTACATCTACATCTACATCTACATCTACATCTACATCTACATCTACATCTACATCTACATCTACATCTACATCTACATCTATATCTATATCTATATCTATATCTATATCTATATCTATATCTATATCTATATCTATATCTATATCTATATCTATATCTATATCTATATCTATATCTATATCTATATCTATATCTATATCTATATCTATATCTATATCTATATCTATATCTATATCTATATCTATATCTATATCTATATCTATATCTATATCTATATCTATATCTATATCTATATCTATATCTATATCTATATCTATATCTATATCTATATCTATATCTATATAAAATTAAAATTTTTATTGAAATAAGTTCGCTTTTCAAAGAGGAAAAATATTAAAACAATGAACAAAATTTAGAACTTGTTGATTTGGCATACTGTAAATTATAATAGCGAGAGAAAATAAACATTTTGCCACAATTGAAAAAATATTGGATTTATAAATTATATAAATTATAGTTAGGTAACCGATAGCAAGAAAAAATCTATGAAATATTTCTTATCAGTAAAAAAGGTTTATCCTTTATTTAAACAATAACAATAAATTATTTTAGTCCTAAAATTGATAACTCAACTATTATCTTTATTTTCAAATACTTCTGTGTCACGAAAAAACTGACTTTGAGGTTGTTATTGAATATTAGTATTTCTTTCCAGAATGTCCGTGGACTTAGGTGTAAGCTCCTTTCCACAATGGACCACTGTGGTCTGGGTGGGGTACTTTTTTCGGTACCGCCTTTCTTACCGACCTACTTAGGTCTAAGCTCTCTGTGCTTTATGTAGGTAGCTTTGATTTTGATTGATAATTGTAAAGGGTCCGCCATCTAACTTTTTTTTTCAACCAATAACACATTTCACCAATAACACATTCGCTGAGTTAGCTTTACTTAAAATGATCGTTGTTCGCATCGATGTGCTCTTTATAGGGCTGAGTGAATGATACATCGAAAGCTCTCGAACCTCTCGATATTTCAGGTAGATTCCATTTATTTCTTTTAATAGTGCTACCATTCACTAAATAAGCACTAGTTGAAAAAAAACGTTAGATGGCGGACCCTTTACAATTATCAATCAAAATCAAAGCTACCTACATAAAGCACAGAGAGCTTAGACCTAAGTAGGTCGGTAAGAAAGGCGGTACCGAAAAAAGTACCCCACCCAGAGACCACAGTGGTCCATTGTGGAAAGGAGCTTAGACCGAAGTCCACGGACATTCTGGTAAGAAATACTAATATTCAATAACAACCTCAAAGTCAGTATTTTCGTGACACAGAAGAAGGTGAAGCGACTCCCTTTCTCCGCTAGTTCTCCCTAAATTGAAATTTGCGAACCAAAGAGTTTATTATTTATTTATAAGTATTTGAAAATAACGATAATAGTTTAGTTATCAATTTTAGAACTAAAATAATTTATTGTTATTGTTTAAATAAAGGATAAACATTTTTCACTGATATAAAATATTTCGTAGATTTTTTCTTGCTATCGGTTACCTAACTATAACTTACATAATTTATAAATCCAACATTTTTTCAATTATGGCAAAATGTTTATTTTTTCTCCTTATTATAATTTACAGTATGCCAAATCAACATTCCAACATTTTTTCAAAAAGCATGTTTTTTACAGCAGATTTTGTAATAGAATAAATAATTAAAATAATCTTTTTTATACGATTTTAGATAAAAAATGTTTTTTTTTTTTTTCTTAAAAGATATATACGAAAAATATTTTAATCATAATTATTTAGAAAAATAACGAAATTCAAATAAGTAAAATTTTTGGGTTTTATGAATTCTTTTTTCATTTGCAATATGAAAAATAAAATAAATATAGTATTGCCAGTTTCGAATATGAAAAAACTCGAGTTAAAATACTGATTTTTAATAAGAATTTTTAAAAAAGTTTTTTTTAACTAGTTTGTTTTTAAAACTCAAAATTAAAAGTGTTTGAGAATATAGCCGTTAATTTTTACGCAGTAAAAAAAGAACTACATAAATTTATTTTATTTATTTATTTATTTTGAAAGATTATTATCTGCTGAAAATATTATAATACTGAAAAATTTTTTTGGCTACTTCTCTATATATGCGCACTAGGGCGCTAAACTCAACTAATTTATAATAAAAATTATTATGAAAAAAAGGAGTGCTTCAGAAAAATAACTGTGAAAACTTGTTTAAGAAATTTTTGGAAGTTTGGTTTTCAATTACTTTACAATATTATAAACAAAGTAGAAAACAAGTTTTAAATTTTGTTTATTGTTTTAATATTTTTCTACTTTTAAAAGCGAACTTATTTCAATAAAATTTTTATATTTACCAAACTTTGTATGAATATTAAAAAAAAGTATATGATTATTGTTTTTTTACTTCTGTTTTTAAAATCACAAAGTGTTCTAAAATCATATGTCCAATATAAGTAGCATTAAGAAATAAGACTGTTGTGAGCAACCCTTTTTAATACGCTGGTGCTATTTTGAATTTATAAGCAAAACAGGCAGTGTGCGAATTGCGGATAAGACAAATAGCAATACGTTATCCAGACATGATGCAAAAATATTTTCATTTTTTTTAATTAAAACTTTTTTATTTATTTATTTATTTTTTTTTTTTAATTCGACAACATAAAAAATATAGCATAGAAGGTTTTATTATTTTAAAACACTTTTTGTTTGAAAAATAACAACAATATTTATTAACCTTTTTAAAATATTTGAACATTATGATAATGTTATCGAAGGGACAATCACCTTGACGTGGTGAGGAGCAGGAGATAATGCTGCTCAGTAGCACCAGTGTGAGAAATAGCCCACCCCAATAAATCTACAATGGAGAATAACGGATCAATTATGAAATTAGCTCAGGTTAACGTCCATCACGCAAAAGGTGCCCCGACATTAATTGCAAGGACATTTTTCAAATTTAACCTGAGCATGATCCAAGAACCCTGGTATCATAAAGGTGCAATCAGACGACTTGACTGCAATAGCGGAAAGTAGTACATATATAACAGATCTAGTTTACCTGGATCCTGTATCTTAATAAGAAAACATACAAATTAACGTCAACATTGGGGACAGCAGGTGGGTCATATTAGTGGCTTCGGCGTACTTTCCATGGGATGAAGTTTCACCCCCACCTGCAAAGGTACGGCAGGCAGAGACTGCCACATTTACTGGGATGCCATGCCAATGATCGGAACACGGTATAGAGCAGCACTGACGTTAACAGTCGAGGTGAGTTCCTATTAGAATATTTATTAGCATTCAATTAGGAAATATAAAATGTAGATAACAAACCAACTCTTGTTATGAGTATAAGAAAACAGGTCTTAGATATTGCCATAGCTAGTCCGAGCATTGCTGGGATGGTGGGCGATTGAAAGGTATCAAGGTATCTCGGATAATTGAGTTCTCGCTGGGAGCCCTGGAGACCCCGTTACCGGTACTTAGGAATCTAAAAAGAACGAATTGAGAGATTTATAATTAAATATTAGGAATCTGTTGAATGGGGCAATACTATATGCTCAGAATGCAGCTGCCTAAGAAACTTATAGATAGGGAAAAGATGCGGTCTGGTGGAAAAGTCATTTCTCTCCACGTAGAACCGAAATCCGCAAACTTGGAAATAGAACAAAACGGAACGGCCGAAGGCAAGAATACAAGACTAAACTAAAAGCAAAAAGACAGCTAATTTTCATCTTTGTGGGTACATTAGTAAGCAAAATTGCCGTTATTGGGGGTAAATTTTAGAAGTAAATGTTTGATGTGGCTTGTAGAGCGAGAGAATGTTTGGTGTAGCTTGTAGAGCGAGTGAATGTTTGGTGTGGCTTGTAGAGCGGAGGCATGATTGGCATATTTCTTTGAAAATGAGGATGGCGCAACCATTACGGTCAATGGAAACACCTATTGCTCCATGATAACCGCTTTTTGTTGTGTCCGCTCTCATGGTATTGATGTGAACGATGTTTGCTTCAAAAGGATGGTGTAACTCGCCACACATCTCATGTCGCAATCGATTTATTGCGTCAAACGTTTGATGGCCGATTAATTAGCTGAAATGGTGATGTCAGTTGGCCGCAAACGAAGCTACGATTGGACATTAGTTCAATTTTCTGTGTGGCAAAGTTAAAGACAAATGACAAATGCCGACAAATCATAGACAATTGAGGATTAGAAGGCCAACATTTGTGATGCCATTGCCGAGATATGACACTCGAAAAAGTTCTTGAAAATTGGTTCGTTCGAGTGGGGTGAGGTCAGCCGCGGTAGCCATATGAATGATTTAATATTTCATTTCTAACCAGAACAATTGTACTTCAAAACAAATAACCAAATTTGGCAAAATTTCAAACCGTTTTTGTTTTATTGCATTTTTAAATTAAAACTTTTTAATGGCCCACCTTATATAAAAGATGCGGAGTTCTGCAACGCGTGCTATTGCATCCTGGATAGCACGCTTCCATAGCGGGCATATCGACGGAAATAGCTCTCATGGAATTAGTAGAAGCTATACAGAAATCCTTGGAGGACAAACAGTTTGCTGCATGTGCTTTCCTTAACATAGAAGGGGCCTTTGATAACACTTCTCACGAAGTTATAGAGAAGTTATGGATGGCAGCGGTCCTTCGTACTAGATCTGCGGAAAATAGTGCAGAAAACGTTAATAAAAGTGTCAACACTATTAGAGGTTGCCGACAAGGAGCGGTTCTATTGCCCTTTATGTGGAGTCTAGTTATTGTTAATGTCTATGGCTGGCATTGACTGCCAGCGCTATTCAGATGACATTGTTCTGATAGCAGGGGCTAGGTTAGAGTATACCTTGTGTGAAATCATACAGAGAATATTCAACTCCTGGGCAAGAAAATACTTCCAAATATCTAGGAATAATACTGAATAGTAAGCTGACGTGGATAGCTCAAGTGGAATCTGTCTCAAGAAAGACTATGCATGCTCTTATGGTGTGCAGAATGCGTGCATGGAGATCTTGGGGCTGTAACCCAAGAATATTATACTGGATTAACATCATGATAGTCATGCCGATTGTGACATATGTGGCCGTTGCATGGCCGATAAGAACGAGTTTGGGAACAACACCGACAGAGCTAAAAAGGTGCAGAGATTAGCGTGCATAAGCATAACTCTACACTCAAGGTTCTATTGGATCTTAGCCCGCGGTCTTTGGCAGTGAGATATATAGCCAATCAGGTACGACGTTATGAAGGGATCATGTTAACACGGTTAGCCGAGCGGTCGATTACTCCCTACTTAGCTGTCCTGTGGATAGGATCAGGAAACTCTATAACTTTGGCAAATGCTTCAGGGAAAGGCTAAGTAATAGGAGTGAGTGTAAGGGTTTGGAGGCTGCATACTCCTTTAGAGTAGGGACCATTCTGTGATACACGAATGAGTCAAAGTCGGAAAGCGGTACAGGCGCGCTAGTGTTTGACCCTAAGAGAAAACATTTGCGATTGAGAGAAGTGTTAAATTGATCACTTCTCTCAATCAATTCTGGGAAGGAAATATAGATATATAGCCATACTATCTGATGGTCAAGCCGCCATTCGAGCACTTGGCTCCTATGAGGTTGACTTAGGACTAATTCGGGAATGTCTGTAAGCTAAACCAGCTGGGCAGGGACAACAGGGCTAGCTTATGCTGTGCTCCGGGGCATATAGGAATTCCGGGTAATGAAAGGGCCTAACTGACCAGAAACGGAGCTCTACTCCACTGGTGGGGTCCAGAACACCTATGTGGACTGGGAAGGGTGCTTGGGAGGGCATATTCAACGGAAATGAAGATAATGAGAGGCACTCTTTTCTGACCGTACGGGTATGAGTATAAGGATGTTCAGAGACAGCCTAAGGATACTGACCGGGCTTTTGATCGGTCGTTGCAGGCTAAATTCACATCTGAGTCAAATGGGAGTAGTCTAAATTTCAACATGCTGATTCTATAATGAGGAAATCACCAGATCACACCTGGGTACATCTAGGTGCCTACCTGATACTGAGTATCGCGATTGGTACCAACCGACATCCTGAACTTCGTCATATCGACAATATTGGGGAAGATATTATAGATGAAGTGCTGTATAATATATCGATAATATGACACGACAGCACACTTTGTGGATACCCCAAATATGTTCTATCAAATAAAAAAAAAATATTCGAACTAACTTTGTTCTACAACTTCAAAAATCTGAAAATTTGATATGTATAATTTAGAGAATTTACTATAAATTTTACTAATTTTGTCACTTAATATACAGTATATTAACTCAGAAATAATTAAAATTATTATTCAAATAAATGATGGGAAATGACGTTTTCGTTACTTTTTTGACAACAAGATACCAAATTGTATAAAACAAAAAGCTTTTTTAATGGGTTACTTTATTAAAAAGGTCAATAACTCTGTCAATTTCGAACAAATCTTCAAAAGTAAAGTGGTATTTTATTCTTAACTAAACTTTTACTAATTTTGTCACTTAATATACAGTATATTAACTCAGAAATAACTAAAATTATTATTCAAATAAATGATGGGAAATGGCGTTTTCGTTACTTTTTTGACAACAAGATACCAAATTGTATAAAACAAAAAGCTTTTTTACTGGGTTACTTTATTAAAAAGGTCAATAACTCTGTCAATTTCGAACAAATCTTCAAAAGTAAAGTAGTATTTTATTCTTAACTAAACATAGGTTAGTTTAAGTTAACCTGGCAGCTACGATAGGCTCAATTGGATCTAAATTGTAGGACCCGCTGTGTGACCATGTGTCGATTACCACACCACGGTCCTCGCAGCTCCTGTTTGGCAAGAGTTAGCCACTCAATCACCCTAATGAAGGCAAATATTTTGTCCAGATCCTGCATTGAAATCTAATCCTAATAAGCACTGAAAGCCTCAAATCGATTAGTTCTGGGCAGTGGCAAAGAAGAGCCATCCTTTGATTTGCCTTCCAACAACACAACAGTCAGTAGTAACTCATAAGGTTTCTCGCATGAAGCTAGGAAGCCTCAACATCTACCACATTCCCCGGTAAACCAAATTTGTCCAGATCCTTCTGGTCTTATAGCAGGTGAATTTTATTCCTCATAGTGTCATCGCCATTTGGCGAAATTTCTGTTACACCAGCCGTCTACTCTGCCTAAGAGGAGCGTGGATGTTACCTTCAATGTAATCATGTCCATGAACCCAAATAAGGGTAACTGTTCAATATCTCGCTATGTCATCCAGAGCCATCCGGGATTCATGAACAATCTTATGTAAATAAGACCATATCCCTATTGAATATCCCGTGATAAAGGGCAAACCGCATGACTATATTTCGCTGCTCCTCTTTCCACATCAGAAACTTAAAATCGGTTAATATTCAACTAAGTTATTAGCTTAAAAGTGTATGAAGACAAGAAAAGTCGAGTTAAGGTGTAAAATAAAGTGTATTAACTGCAAGATAAGTTGGATATTGTAGAAATAGACTTTGCTTATTGACTGTTAAATTACAACTGACTGAAAAAGCGCAATGTGCCAACTTTTTGCAATAAATTATTATCTGTGCTCAAATATTTTCAAAAGTCAATTTAAATGAAATATTTATTTGGGGCGAAAGTGAATTCATGCCATTTTATTCTTAAAGGTCATTTCATGTAAATGTTGCCAAAGCTACGCCGTAGGTGGTCCATCCATCCGCACCAATTTTGATATACTTTTTTTTACCATTTCTGCAGATATCTTAGCAATGTCAGCTGTAATGTTATCTTACAGGGCTGGAATTGTGGATGGTTTATCTATACACGAGAGTCTAGTCTAATGGGGTCAAATTGCATGATCTTTGCGGCCAATTGACTGCTCCGAAACGTAGGATAAATTTATCACCAAGCTTGTTCCTCGATAGGTTCATGGTGTCGCTCGCGTGTGACATGAGGCATCATCTTGTTTTAACTCCATGTTCAACAAGTCCAATTCTTTCATTTAAAAAAAAGAAGGTAAACATCGCACTGTACCTTGTTCCATTGACTGTAACGTTGGGATTTTTATCGTTTTTGAAGAAGTACGGTCCAATGCCGCCAACCAGCAATGATGAAATTTTTTTTCAAAGTGTGAATTTTCTTTCGCCAAATGATGATTTTCTAGCCAAAGCTTTTGGCAACGATGATTGGCACAATGAGAACCTTGACACAAACCAGCGTTAAAGCTTAAAAGCTCCAAATGTGTTAATGTTGGTGTATCTTTTCTTTTTTAGGCATCGTTTATTTTCGTAACACTGCCACCCCCTTAATCCTGTTCCTCCCGAATAAGCTCATTATCTCTCTACACATAGCTCGCCAGTCGCTCTCGATGTACCATTTTAATTTTTTATCGCGGGCTATTGTATTTCTGTATTCTTTATACCAAGTCGTTTAACCTTTTGATTACTTTATAAGGTCTATTCCCCTTTTATTTCTTCCGCTGTGGGTTGTGGGACCAGTTGTCCCTCATGGAAGCCCTCAGTATTTTTTGCACGATAAAATCTGGCTTCCATTCCATCGCTGACCAATTTTATAAGTGTGCGCACAAATCCGTTAAGTTCATTAAGACTATCCTCTTTTTCAGTGTATGTTAACATACCTCTTCGGTGTTCAATAAAACGTTGTAGCTGTCCTTGAGGGCTTTTGAATCGCAGTAACCATGTCAGTACGGAATGATCAGTCCTTAGCAGAAAATGTTGGCCATATAGGTGCTTATGGTTATGTTTTATAAATTCTAGCGAAAGTGGAAATAAATTTAAAAAAAAAAATCAGAAAACAGTAAAAAATTTACATCACGTTAGAGTAGATAGAATTCTACACTACTAAAAATATTTTTGTATCATTTTTCGCAATGCTGCTATGTTCTTCCAAAGTAAGAGTTATTTTGTCCGTTTTTAAATACAAGTAAAAACACAAATTTTTACTTTTCAAAGTGAAATCTCTATTGTTTCTTTAATGATAATGTAAAAAGTAATAATGGAATCATTTACTTCAGGCTAGTGAGATTATTTTTGCGTTTTTTATTTGTATGTTTTGCCAATGTATACAATTTTTATGCTGTTTGAAATAGAGGTTAAAAATCAGCGTTTTTTGGGAAATACATACATACATAATTGACCTTTACAACCCGTCTACCGGATTTCGGCCTGCTGCAGCACCTCCTTCCAGGCACTTCTGCTTAGTGCGTGCCTTCGCCAATTGGTCACACCCATTGCGGATGGGGTTTCCTTTTTTTTGTTTTTTTGAAATACGTGGACTTATAGTAGTGAGTAAAGCGAGTTTTTATTTTTCCTAAAAATACAGACATTTCATCAACTACTGGTGAAAAAAATCTTGCTCATATTTGCTCCTTTTAAAAATAAATTGATTTATATTTATAGATACATGAAAAACACATGTATTAAAACCACTTGCCGTAAATTATAACAGAGAATTTTTATAAACCACTTTAGCATTTGAGACCTTTTCTAAGTAACTATAATATTGTTTGAAGTCAGTAAAGACCTGGTCGATTCGATTCTTCGAATGGCTTCTCATTTATCTTATGAACTTCCAATAACAAAGTGTCACGCTAGTTCTGAAGATAATAGAAAACTGTATTAATTAACAAAGTCCGCATACAAAGTGAATTTAACCGCCAAATGGGCTTGGTTATTGGTCAGTCAAAGCCCGGAATTGGAAATTCAAATGACGGCAAGGCGTTTCTTCTAAAATACAGATATTTCGGCACAAATAACAAACCTTGACGTCAATTTAATAAAGCGAATGCACGTAATAATGGTAACAGTTCAAGCGGTTTTTAAATAAATATATGACATTTTCGGGAGTTTGCACTTCATAACGCTAAATATTTTTGGAAAATGTATGCTTGGTATAATATGTCTCCAACTGCTTACAAATATTTAATTCATGGATCAGAAATAATAAATCATGCCTTATTACTGATAGGTCAGTTGTCAGAAGAGGCCCAAGAAGCTCGAAATAGAGACTTAAAAAATTTTAAAGAGAATTTTGCGCGAAAATGTTCAAGTGAAAAATCTAATGAGGATAGATTTTTAGACTTCTACTGACTTCCGATCCTCTTATTTCCAATATGAGAAAGTTAAAAGAAAAAGGTCATAATTTTCCCCAAGAAGCGCTGAGTTTATTCATATTTGAACAAAATACATAAAATCTTCAATATAGTGATGATGATGACGACGATAAAGAATATGATGACGATGATAATGATGATGTTGCTGCTGATGTTGATGGCAATAATAGTCATAAGTGCGATGATACTGAGTAAAGTTGTTTTTATATACTATGATTACTTTTATTATGAGAAAATAAAAGTATTGAGAAATAAAAATAAAAAAGAGAAGAAAACTAAAAATGTCCACTATAGTATGCATAAAAACTATTTAGTTATACATTTCTAACCAAAATATATAGATATCCATTGAATTTCGTTCTCGTTAAAGGCTCCGCGAATTGATTCATACTTTAAGCATCGAATACCCCAGTATGCGCGGGTCACACAGTAGCTCTGTTCAGACTTTGACAGCGTTCGGCTATAGTAGCCTACGACTTTCTCTATCCCATTGACCATTTGTGAAAGTATACCACCAATAACATATCACTGTCTAGTATGAACTTGTCATCTGGGATTGGATGTACCAAAACCGGTCAGCACACAATAGATTTTTTAACGCATAGAACGGCTTTTTCATCTGAATCATTCCAATGGTACGCCTTAGATTTCTTGGTAAGCTCATGGAAGCTTGCTACCACGCTCGCAAAATTAGGCACAAACCGTTCATGAAGATTCTAGGGATGAGGCCAGTTCTTTACTGCTCGTATTTTATTTGCTTCATCTCTGGAAATGATATCTGCTGTAACAAGATGCCCCAAATTTGTCTTTTTTTTGGAGCAATGCGCACGTTTAGTTTTAGTTCAGCCATTGATATTCGTTGCAGAACTTCTGCCAGGTTTTTGAGGTGTTCATCGAATGTCCTGCCAGGCAAGTCTGCCAATGTCCTTTTAGTACGCGCTCCATAGGTTGCTCGAATGTGGCTTGTGCATTACAGAGCCCAGGTTGCATAACTTTAAACTGCTATAAGCCACCGTTCTCACTGAAAGCAGTTCTCTCCTTATCCTTATCTGCAAATTTCTAACTGCCAATACCTGCTTTGCAGATCTAATCGTTCCAACTAGCGTGTCGCCAATTACTGGTAGCGGGTATCTGTACTTTTTAGTGACATCATTCAGCTTCCTGTAGTCTACGCAGAATCTTGTCTGCCATCTTTCTTCTCAATTTCATTGACAATCTCCTTAAGTTCATTACGCTTCGCCAGAGGTATACTCCTGGATGCCGATTTTAACGGTCTCGCCTCGCCAGTATTATTTTCATGTTTGACTATAGCTGTTCGACCTTGACTTTTATTTTTCGTGGCAAAAACGCAGGCATTCCACTTTAATGCTGCTACCCATTTCTCTACATTTTCGTGAAATAGCTATTGCTACCTGGCTGACACATTGAAAAGTTCCGGCAATTTTTCGCTATTTACAATTGCCTCTACTGGAGCACATTGGCCTAATTAGGAATTTTCACAAATTAATTGTTCTTGGCCTGATAGATTGGGACTATTCCTTGTTTATTGGATTTAATGACGGCTTTCACTAATAACAAGTCCGTATTAATTTCTGCTGGCTCTACTACCTACAAGCAGTTGTCCTCACAATCTCCTTCCATACAAACTCATAACAATGATTCAGTAACGAGGTGATAATTTTTTACGTTTCACAGCAACTAATCTTCTAGTACTTGGTGCTGGTACCCTACGTCAAGAAGTATATCTACATTACGCCAACTTATTATCTGTTTCCCCATATTCTGTTTCCCCATTATCATAAAATCGGCACCAATGATAACCTCGTCTGCAATATCGGCTACAATAAAAACATGACTTACACTGATGTTGGCTATAATCACCTTCCCTTCTATTTTTTCGCAGACTGTGGCAGACTCGCCAGTAGCTGTCCGTAGTCTGATATTATTGAGTGTCTCACACTTTCCCTTTTCTGTATCAGATCTAATGGTAGACTGCGTCGCATCAGTATCTGTAGTAAAGATGTGTTGTTTGCCATTAATATACCCACATGTGCTGTAAGGTTGCTGTTATTTTACTGCATCACTGCGGCCCTCGCTTGTGCGAGCTAGCTCTTGCCCCTGAGTGCTAGCTCGTTTTAGTTTAACGGGGACTCTTTTGTTGATTGCTGGTAGTTGGCCCTTTTATTATATTTCGGTGATGAGAGGGATCTGGATCTTTTGCGGAGCGCTTTACAGTTTCTCTACAAGTGACCGCTCTTTCCACAGTTAAAACATTTTAATTTTGATTTCTGCTCAGCGAGAAGCCACCTTACTATTATGTTACCACCTTCTCTATTTTTTTTATTTCATCCCCTTTCTCTGCCACAACTTCCATATTACTCACTTTGTGTATTTACGGCTTTGAATCATGCGAGCGGTCTCCTGGGATAGTGCCAACGCCACGGATTCCACAAAGCTGCCTTCTGTGCAGTACACACCGCAAGCTTAACATTAGGGTCTCGTATACCATTAACAAACGCTTTTGTCTTCAAATTATCTATCAGCGGCTGGTAATCTCTTGGGTATGTAAACTGCACTAATCTTTCAACTTCCATCACAAATGCTTGAAGCGACTCATTAGCTTTTTATATTCGTCATATTAACTCCGTATGATGCTCATCACCAAACGCACTTTCTCACAGAAAGCTAATAGCGTTTCTAAAAGAAAAAGATGCAGATTATGGTGACATGTTAATGTTTACAGAGGTTAGATGGCTAAGTAAAATTTTTAGAGCGTCTTTTCAATCTTAGGTCGGAGTCAGAACTTTTTTTCCTATCACAGGATTGTAGCAAAGATGCAGACATTTTAAATGTTTTAAAATGCCCTAATTTTCTATACGACTTAGCCTTGCTTACTGACTTAACCCATCACATTAATAGTTTAAGCCTTGTGTTACAAGGCAAAGTTAGAAATATGACAGAACTTATGCATGCAATAAATGAGTTTTTAAGAAAACTTTTCACTTTGAAAAATCAAATTCAATGCCAAGATTTATCCAATTTTCCAGAAATTCAGATAATTTTTACACAATTTCCAAATGTAGAAAAATAAAAGCAGAAATACATTTGTTTTTTGAAAACTTTCAAGGTAGATTTAAGGATTTCTTGAGCTTGCAATGGATTATAAACATATACAATAATCCTTTAACGTGTTCGTTAAAAAATCTACCACATAATATAGAAGAGGAATTGACACTGATGAGACAAGAATTATTTATTTCAACGAAAATGGGTGTCAACCTTTGGAAAAATGTTTGCCCCAAACAATATCCGATTGTTAGGAATTTAATATTAAACATTTTTTCAATATTTGGCACCACATAAATCTGCGAGTCTGCATTTTTATCAATGTCGCATATAAAAAACAAACTCAGAAACAAGCTAACAGATAGCCATATTGAGACATTGTTAAAAATCAAATGCTATCCGAAGGAAATTGATATTGATAAGTTGATGGATTTTATCAAACACAGGAAAAATGATTTAACTTCGCCTACTGTTCTTTAAATGAGTTTAATTTTTTGTTAAAATATTTTTGTATTTTAAAAGTTCTACACTCTAATGCTATTTATTTTTATATTAATATCTTTATCTTTTGTTTTTTTTTTTTTTCGAAAAAACATACAGCCTTAGAAGTACCAGTGCAATACATCCTTTCACATAGAATAGAAAATCAATAAAGCATTTATTTGACAGTATGTTATTTAACAGTTAATTAAATATGTAAATCGGGCTTCGTTTGTGCAAAATATTTTAATATCGGATTTGTCCACATTTTCATATAAACACACGGAAAAGTATCTAGCTTTCTTAATCCGCCCTTTTGTATCCCATTGCATATAATTACATATTTTTCGTTTGGCAGATGTACATATTATTTTTAAAATTATTTTTTATTTTAAGGCAAAAAAACACGTCTTTTTTAAGAAACAATAAACCGAAAAACTTTTTTTTTTCAGTGTAGTTCAGTGTAGTTCTCTTTAAGTGTGACTCTCTTTTTGAGCGTCACTGTTATAAAGAGTCCAAACAATGCAATGTTACACGAGAACAAAAATTAAGAGAGCAAATATCAAAGACGGGTGAGAATGATACAGCCAGCGGTTCCACACAAGAAATTGACTTCCTATCAAAAATTTTCAAAAATTCTACCAAAACCGTTCACAGCCTACCAAAAATTTGAAAATAAATTTTTTAAATAAAATCCAAATTTCTGTTTAGTTATACATACTCGTATGTAGTAATAATAATAACAAATTCCACTTTACAATAATAAACATTAAAATATACATAAAATAACAACAAACAAATATAACAGAAGGATGAACATATGTATGTAATGGTTATATGTATGGGTGGGTCAAATTTCATGGATGAAAAAAAAACTGAAAAGTCGTATAGCAAAAGCAAAACCTACAAAATTCTGAGAAACTTTTCAGAAGAAACCATAGGTCCAAAATCAAATCCTATTCTGCTCAAATGGACTTAAAGATTTTTTGTTTCCATTATCACATCATTCAAAAAATACAAAATGATTATAAAATACTGTATTTTTCTTTCAAATTTAACAAAATAAGAAGCTGAGTACAATATTTAGAATACAATATAAGAAAGACTGCTAGAAATGTATTCAAAACAAATGAAACAAATAAAATATAAGTGCTCTTAGTGAAAGGAAGTTAAATCAGTTTTTTAAATCATTTTTATTTTCATTCGCGGTAATCTGGTCCGACTTTCTATAATCACGGCCATAACATAATCTCTATTTTATGCTATAACTCGTGCTGAAACAGTGGTAAGCAGTTGCAAATATCGTTCAGTGACAGTGTGACAGTATTGAAAGGTGTTGTGAATTCAATTCAAAGTTACTTTTATAACTATGTTATGTACTACGTTTTTAAGAGGAAAAATTTATCATGACTAAAACAAATTGCTACAGGAGGAAAAACTATCAAAAATGTAAAAAAATTGCAACAAACCAACCAAACTACCAAACTGTTTTAAAAACACACATGTGCTTTCGTCGGTGTCTCATTGACGACTAAAGCAAGATCGTAAGAATACGTGCGAATTGAATGCGAACAATTGTTCTATGAAATGTACATCAATGATCTAGGGCATGTAAAGTTAACCTAAATTGGTTTTGCTATGTTTGCGGTAAAGTTCTTTATGCCAAGCAAGCATTCCATATTACAAAAAATGTTTAAAGTGCTGATTTTAGATCTCTGAATTTTGGTAAACCAAGGATGTGGAGAGAACCTACTAACCACTGAAGAAATTAAAACTTGCATTTATTAATTGAAAAGTATACCACTACAGCAGCCTAGTGACAGTGTATTCCCAAACCTAAGTTAAAAGAGGAAATATTTGTGGGTCCTCAAATCAGCAAAATTTTTAATGACTCAAATGAATTTGAGAGTCTCTTAGTCGGCGATAAACGGGCTGCTTGAAACTTTTTTAACTTGTTGTTCAACATAATTCTTGTTGATTTATAGAGCTTTGAGCCAAACTATCAAGCTTTTTGACACCAACATATGCTAGGAGATTACTGTTGGAGTGTCATAAGAAAAAAAAAATTCAAATTCATGCCAAAAAGAAGTAAAACTCATTTAACTTCTTTCTAAACTGCTGTTTTTTTACCTTTTTCGTTTTTTAATGAATATATCAAAAGTTTGACATCTAGCGAATCATAAATTATGGGTATCCAACGAGAACAATTTTTTGTTTCAACTAAGTGATCATGCAAAATCATATGAAGTGGAACTAATGTGCAAGGATGCCTCTATCTAACTTTATGCTAAAAAATGTCAGACTTTATTATGGTGTTGCCAGATTTTAGCTATTGAAATAGTGTTGCCAGTTCCCGAAATATAAATAGTACCACTCCTATATATCGACGCAATAGAAATAACAGTACTTCACTTTACTCAGAGCAAATTTACAATATGTAATTGGAGAAGTTTTTAAAAAATCGTACTCTTATCTGTTTGCATAAGATTATTTACAAGAAACAACCTATTTATTTGTATAATAGGCTGCAATTTTTAAGATCCAATAGGGGTTATAGGATAAAAACGATAAAATATAATAGACAAATACCTCAAAGACATTCCTATATTAACGCTATTCGCTTATGCAACCAACTTCCATAGATATTCAATTGAAAAGCAATGCAACGCAATTTAGGACCGCAATGATGTCACACTTTTCGAATGGATAATAATTCAACATGAATTGCCTAATGGGCCCCAATCAAGATTGTGAATTCTATTTAGCGATGAAGCTTACTTTTGTTTGAATGGATACGCCAATAAAGAAAACTGATGTATTTGGAGTGATAATAATCCTCAAGTGTATGTTGAGACACCATAACGTCAAGAAAAACTGTTTGGTGTGCTTTATAGGTTGGTGGAATTCTCGGTCCGTACTTCTTAAAAAACGATGCTGGTCAGAATGTTACAGTCAATGGTGACCGCCATAGAACAATGATTACTGACTTTTTCGTTCATCAATTGAACAACCAAGATGTTCAGGAGCTGTAGTTTCAACAAAACAAAATGTCACACAGCTCGTGCAACAATTGATTTATTGAAGGGAAAGTTTAGTAACCGCATAGTTTCACGTTTCGGACCCGTGAATTAGTCTCCGCCGCTAGACTATTTTCCGTGGGGATATGTGAGTCGTTAGTCTACGCCAATAAGTCCAAACCGACTGACCACTTAAAGGACAACTTTCGCCGCGTTATTGCCGATATACGGTCGCAAGTGTGAAAAATGCATCGAAAATTGGACCTCCAAATTAAACTTAGTCCGAGCCAGCCGTGGCGGTCATATGTCAGAAGTCATATTTAAATTATAACGCCAGAAGATTATCTTTCGGAATTCTATTTCAAAGTTCTAGACATCTATAACACTCTTTATATTTATATATATTTTGAGAATCCAATCGCATTCAAGGAAAAGTAAGTTATCTATGTATGCGGTTGGCTGTTTGCCAATGTATCACCCCTTTTATGTAGCCATGCGATGTAATAAACGCAGGGGTGCCCAACCTGATTTTTGTAACAATACTTTTCACTTCTACATAAAAAAGCAATAAACACAATTTAATTTAAAACCAAAATTTAATATGACATACAGTTAATTTGCTTACTACAGTGTTGCATTATATTGGCTCACCGTGAAAGTCTGTTTATAGTATGTATTCGTTTTCAAAATAAAACCATCTTGTTGAATTCGGCTTTCGCATGGAATGCAGGAATACATTCATTCATTCGTTCTCTGATATGTATGTATGTAATATGTTTAGGTGTACTATAATGATTTTGATATATCGTTCAATTTACTAAATTTAAAAATGTTAATAACTTATTATTTCGTTGTTTATTTTAATTTCTTATTTGTATGAAAACATATCTTGTTTTTCATTTACAAATTCATCATCTTAGTATGTAAATTTTAAATTTTCGTGATATCTTAAGAAATAATTCTTATTATTCAAAGGATGTAAGGAAAAACCTTTATATTTAAAAGAAACATATGTTTTTTGTTTACAATTTATTGCATTTTAGTCAGTTTTATAAAACTAATTAATTAACCCGATTGACAACATTAAAGCAACAATTCGATTCGTTTCGTATCAAATAATGAATTGCTCGCTATCGAAATTATTTTTTATTCGAACGTAATTTTAATCACTACTCCTAGTGCTGGAGTCTGTGCAATGCGTTTGTCGAGTGTGACGGGGCGTTTTTGCATATATTCAGTGAACTGAGTAAAAAAACAACGATTTTAATATATTATTTAAGTTTGTGAATTGGTCTAATTCATCGTGAAATCCTTCAGCTGTGGCGCGGTTTTTTAAGAATAAAGAACAAAAAGTATTTTGGGCAATGTTTCTTGAGAATCGCCCGTGCAATAAACGCGTAAGCTATAGTAATATAGCGTGAGCATTAAACGCGTAGACCATGCTTGAAAAAGTTGGTACAATTGTACTTTTTTTGATACAATTTCAGATTCAAAAGTATGTATATGGTACACCATTTATTCATTTGGTCAAATTTACGAACTTTCTCTATTTATTTCTTTAATGTATTTTCTATAGTTTATCATTTAAGTGATTCATCAAAACGAAAGAATGAAATAGGCTTCATGTGCGTACAGTTTCAGGTCTTATTCAGACAAAAGATTTGTTAAGGTCATAAAATGTTTGCTGTTTAGTTTTAAAATACCAAATAATTTGTTATTAAAACAATTTGATCTTATGAATATGTACATATGTATATCGATAGACTTTTTTGTACATTATTTTACGTTTAAACATGTACTTTTACCTTAGTGTAGTTTTTTTAACCCTCTGCAACCGTCGTGCACGAACTGCAACAATGGTATTGACGTGAAGTCTAATAGACACCAATTTTAAGCTCATATATTTTTGTTGACGTTTCCGAATACCACGTTTTTGAAGCTAACATGAGGTTTAAATTTAAATTAAAAGACATAATTCTTGAAAATATGATTGATTTTATTAATTCAAATTGCGCGAAGTTACGCAACTTTGTGCTGTCTGTCAGACTACACGTCAGTCACAAAGGGTTAATGATATACTATACTTTTAAAGTATAAATGTTAAACTTTTAAGTACAAATGTTAATTTTATTATTATAAAAATGAATTTTTATGAAAAACTATTAAAAATAATTTAAAAAAAATATTATTGATACAATTGGGGTCAGAAAAGTAAAATTTTTTGAGCTTCTGAGTAGTCATAAAAGCCAAGGCTATTAAAAAATTCACCACAAATGTCTTTTTCTTCTTTGTATTGATTTCTTTTCATTTTAATAGCGAGCAACAAGAAAGTGCAGTATTGTCGGCTTTTCCATTTACAATTTAAAAATGCAATTTACTTGTATAGGGGGTTTAGCATTTTTTTACTTAGCGCCAGTCTTCAACACTGAACTGGTGGAGATTATGGCTCGCATCCCATATGTCATATTACCAGCTGTTTGCTTACATAAAGTACAATCAATTTCGATGTTTACTATAACAAATTAAACTTAATGGTTCATTTAGACCTAACACCATGGTCGTAACCGTAGCTTTAATAAGGGTAAAAATTTACTTTCATCGATTATTTATATATTTATTTATAATTTTAATTCAGTACAACAAGAATGTAAATCTTATTTAATAGTACTGGTAGGTAATGGCATATAATAAAAATATATATGTAGTCTTTAGATGTATGGAAGAATTTTTTTTTCAAGTTAGAGATCGTAACTGCCCACTAAAATGTGTGGTTTTGTGTAAAAATATGTTGTGCAAAAACTTATGGGCCTCGGATAAAGGGCGTGACACATCGCCTCTAAAGATGGCTCCTGTTGATGGAATAATTGAAAATATAAATTTGTTTTATTTGCTTTAGAACACGATAGAGATATAACTTTTTTGTTTTTATTAAATTTACGGAAATTGCCATGATTTGTTGCAAACAATTTGATTATAAAAACGTATGCGGAATTGGAATTTGAATATTGCGGCAGCAAGTAAAATGTTTATATTCCAAAATCAATGAGTTTTAAATAAAACTATTTTTAATAATTTTTCTATAAGGTACTTGTGTTTTTTAGAGCAAACGATTGGAAAGGACGTTTTATATTTACCATTCCGTCATCACATCTATGAAATTGTTTAAAGAAGTGTTTTCGATGACAGAATTCAAAAATCATCAGAGTCTACTGTTTAATTACTAAGCAGATTTAGAGACGCTTAGAACAAAATTGAGAAAACTAAGTAACTTTAGAACTGGTATTGAAGATCAGAATGTGAGCAATGTAGTTAGGAGTGTATCTGAGATTATTAAATTTGCATCTCAAAGTCTTGAAGTAAAACAACCACGTGATGATTATAAGCGACTTCATCAATTGCGTATAGTTTTTCGTGGTTGTACACCTTCCTACTAAGTCCGAGTAAAAAAATTGGTCGTAACTTTCACGCTATAAGCCTTAACAAGAATATTGAAGATATTATATCGCAAAAATCACATCACTTCTTTTAAAGGGTTGGTATTCCAATGAACTTTTTGGACAAAGGTCCCAAACTTGGGAAAATGAATCCAGTTTTAAAGTTTCTCTTAATATCGTTCAAAATATCAAATTCGTAAATGATTTAACAGAATGGGCATTTACCAACTTTCTTTTGGCAACACTGTTTTTAGCAGCTCAGCTATTTTTTTGTGGCATGTTACTGTCAAAGATGTTCAGATTGATCTATAATTTAACCATGAATCGACTTACAAACGAACAACGTTCGCATTCTCGGTTAAGAATATTTATTTCGAATAATTGTGTTCTGCGACGAAGGTCGTTTCTGCTTGAATGGATACGTGAACAAGCATAATTGCTGTATTTGGTGTGAAGAGCAGCCAAAAATATTGCAAGAACTGCCAATATATCTGGTATAATTCACTGTTTGGCCGGTGGTATCATTGGACCATAATTTTTAAAAGACGAAGAAGACAGGAACGTTACTATGAATGGCGAGAGCTACCGTGCGATGATTACAAAAGGGCTTAAAAAATAAACCGATACAAACTGATAAAAATAACATTTTTCTGTCTTTTTTTTCATTAATTTTCAGTTGTTTATGTCCATTTATACATACCACATATAGAATGTATGTGAAAAAATATAATTTTAATAAATAGCAAAACTTTATTTTTAAAGTTTTCAAGGCAAATTTAACCTCGCCTAATCGTGATAACAATCTTCGCACCATGTTTTTAAACTATAACGAAACTTTGTAGGGGGAATTATGCTCGAAACAACAATGTTGAAAAATAATGATCACCCTAATGTACATACAATGATGTGAAATTACCCCTAAACAACAGTATTACCGCCACCATGCTTTACCATCTTAAAAGTGTAAAAAATGAGTAGAAAACCTAGAAAAATGTTTCTATTTCTCAGTTTTACCAAAAATACAAAGATTATTTAAAATTTAAGGAGGGAAATATTGACCACTAGTTCAATATGTGACACGTGCCGATTGATTTTAAAAAGATGGTCGTTGAACTCTTAGTAAGTATTGCTTAACAAAGTTTTAAACATAGGTACACTGCAGATCTGGTCCGACTAATAGAATACACAGGAGAATTCTACAAGCTATGCTGTGGAGAGAAACATCAACATAACACTGATTGCTATTTTTGTTAAGTGCTAAAGGCGGTTTTGGAAAACATATGCAGTGGTTCTACCCTACCATTTCGGCGGGTGGATTTAGACTTCCTGTTTTACATTCAGATAGAATGAAAATCTGTGTGATTTACTATATAGTGATATAGTTTCATCACCCCCTCAACCTTTATTTTGGAACTGTAGTATATCAGATGTTCTAAAACTGAAGCTTTACAATCAGCCAGAGTTAAATAATCTTATCAGAGACCTCGAACTAGCAAAAGAGAAATCAGCATTCCTGGCGTCTCGCTTAAGAACCGAAATTTCTTAGATAATGGTGTTAAGAAAACAGAGTACCGGAATCGACATAACCTATACGCCAATTTTTATACAACGAATGACAATATGTGCTTTTTTACGACAACAGTAGCCTTTTTGAGGAGCTCGGCCAAAAATATTTCGAAAGTGAGTTGCGACTATTCGTTGATAGTAGTAAAGCAAGCTTGTAGGGCGTTCTATACCGGTCGCACATGCCGTGAATATAAAGGAAACATATGGAGCTATGGCTAGTTAAAAAGGATTGATTGGCAAGATTGGCAAGACCCGAAAGTACACTAGGCTGTAACGTAAAATATTCCGCCCTGATCAAAAAGGCTAATGTAATCTTACCACCGCTAAATATAAAGCTGGGCTTAGTTAAAATTTGACAAGGAGCCTTTGCTTATTTAAAACAAAAATAAATAAGCGTTTTTGATTGTCCTGGTAAGTCTACTTATTTTTTGCGAGAAATTATTTTTGGAAAAGTTATAGTAATTCTGATAATTGATTAACATTAAAAAAAGAAAATCAACCTTAGAGGGAAATTCATATTTAGATATCCAAAGATTTCTTTCATGTCCTGCAAAAATTATAGCAAACGCAATAAAATATAAAAAGGTCGCAGCTAGAGGCGGTAAAAGAAAAACATCTCTTCAGGACAATAGAAGTAAGGACTGCCAAATATGAGCCAGGTACATTAAAAATGAACATAATTTAAATATAGCGATATGACGGCAATAATACGATTTCTAGATGCAAATTTGTTTGCGCGAAATTCAAGAAAAAAGCCATTGTTTAAAAAAAGTATGGATAATCGTTTAGAGTTCGCTAGAAAACACTTCGATTGGCATGCACGCGAGTATCGCAATATTTTGTGGACTGATGAGCAGCGTTACCGTTGGTGGCACTATAGTACCAATTTGACTCCCTTTTAGCTGTATTGGTACTTTTGATGACCGCTGCTTAAAACGACTCAATTCTGACACTTTTTACACATTTTTACCCTTAATGACTCTTTACGTTTATTGTACCTCTGGTATAAAATTACGTTCATAAAACATGTAATTTTGGTATGCATACGTTTCACAAAGAAAAGCATTTATATGTATGTTATTTATTAATAGCAAAAGAATGTCAAGAGAGCTTTCATAAAAAACTACCCAACAGTGCAAAAGTAATTACAAACAAAACGCATCCGATTGTATACTATTATGTCGATAGGAAAAAATGATATAACATTTTTAAGCACATACAACTAGCATTCGATTTGGACGAGTCTTATTCCCAATACACTGTAAAATTAAATTTATATGTAACTAGCATCGATTTGAATGGGTTTGTAGTGCATTGCTTTTTTATTGTAGTTTGTTTGTTTTTTGCTGCTATTTTTCCAATTGCTCTTTTTATATTTTCTGAGTTAAAATGAAAAGAAAAGTGTTTCTAAATGTGCAAGTGGACCAACCGTGTGTGTATGAAGCAGTCTATATGGAAGCGATTATGACCTATAAACTGGATATTCATTATTGAATTTGCGATAAATAAATACAATGAAAAAAAAAAAAATATTTGACAATTAAAGTTCTTCCAACCTTCACTTACAATGTCTGTAGTATTGGACCCAACCAACCTTCACTTACAATGTCTGTTCCATCGGACACTTCTGACGGCTTAGGCCAAAGCTGTATAAATGTAAATGGGAACTGTATACAGGCATTAAATGGATTCTACTTTCATTATACCTATGTGGTCTCAGATCGAAGATGTATATGGTAAAAATTTTACTGGTTGCTTTCAAATGTATAACTATGAGTTCAGGAAAAAACCGTTTTTGAGATCATTGACAGATATTATAAATATAAAGAATTTTAAAAAACAAAGAAACTTCAAGTACAGAACTTCTGCAAAAGTATAATCGTAAAGTATAAATTTTTAGAAAATAATAAATAAAATGAAATTTTACATATACAAATCTATAAAAGTTGCAAAATCTATTGGCCTTATACAAAAAAATCTAAAATTACACTTGAAGTGCACGTTAGTTATTACACACGTTAAGCTTAACAAACATTTGTTAAAAAAACGTATACAAAAACCATACATTAAGCTAAATTTATTTATTATTTATTTATTTATTATTTATATATTTATTTATTATTACTAAATTTTATTCACCCTGGTAATACCATGATTTTTTTGTGCTAAATATTCAAAAAACGAATGTCACAAATACGAGTAGTCGAACCAAAAAAGATTTATTTTTATCAAATAAAATCATATATTTTAATCAATCTGTTTCATTACCTTCATATATTTTATTTAATGCTATAAATAGTTATTGCAAAAAATTATTTAAAAATTAAGACTATTAATTTTATTAGTGGAATAATAAATACCAAGTCATAAGGTACAACTTTCATTTATGTTATGTTTTGTAAATATTAGTGACAGCGACTTAAAATCAAGGAGCATTTTATAAGCTACCAAGAAATTGAAGAATCAACTGGCCACTCATCTCAGATAATAAAACAATTAATGAACCATTTTCAATTGAACTTAAATGGTTGTATAGGCCAAGGATATGAGAACGGCTCTATCCTCGTGCTTTTAATGCCATGTGGATGCCAGTCCCTCAATTTAGTCATTACAGATGCAGCTATATCTTGCACACAATATACATTTTTTTTGGTATTGTACAACGTTTAAACACTTTTTTCTGGATTTTAAACGACAATATGTCTTCATCTTTAAAACCTTTATGCGAAACTAGCTGGGACAGTCGAATTGATTGTATCAAACCTTTGAGATTTCAAATAACTGAAATACACAATGCTCTTTTAAAAGTACACCAAAATTCTAAAGATGCTGGTGCACGACATGAAGCATTTACGTTATCAGAACAATTATGCGAATATGCATTTCTAGTAATAACAGTTATTTGGTATGATCTGTTGTCTAACATAAACATTGTTAGTAAAGGCTTACAGGCCAATTCAATGGATTTTAATAATGCTGTTGACTTATTAGAATCTTGCTCTAAATATCTTAAAAATTATGGTTCCAATGGTTTTGAAAAATGCTCAGTAGATGCGAGAGAGCTAGCTGAATTCGTAGATACTGAATGGATCTTTATATAAAAACGCATCCGCCATATAAAGAGACAGCATGATTATGAAGCTATTGATGATATTGTTGTTGATGCGAAACAACGTTTCAAAATGGATGTATTCAACATATTAGTAGATCAAACTAAGTCTTCTTTTGTTGAACGTTTTGAACAAACTAGTAATTTTTGGAATAATTTGGCATTTTTGTGTAATTTTAAGAAGAATCTAAATAATAAAAATTACCCAAATGCTACATGAATTAACATTAATTATTAATTAATTATATCTTTCAAGACACAAATTCCCGAAAATGTTAACAGCCATTTGAAGATTCTTAATTTTATAAAAATTAACGAGCTATATAAAATTATGCTAAATTTGTGGACAACTTTAAGGATATTGCTAACAGTTCCTGTAACCGATGCAGCATGCGAACGTAGTTTTGTTAAACTGAAACTTATTAAAACATATTAAAATCAAAATGAAAGATTAAATAGCATGGCAATTTATCAATAGAAACTGAAATTGCAAAAAGTATAAACATGAGCGAAAACATATAGGGTCCGCCACCTCACTTGTCTGATTTGACAGATAATTAGTTTTATCCTTCCGCTGAACGAATATGGTTACGCTTCGCTAAGTGGGCTTGCGATCGACTTACAGAAGATGCCTATTTTGCCAAAAAAAATCATCTTTTCAGATGAAGCTCATTTTGATCTTGGCGGGTATGTAAACAAGCAAAATTGTCGCATTTGAGGCACAGAAAACCCGCACGCATATATTGAAATGCCGATACACCCAAGACGAGTCACTGTTTGGTGCGGATTTTGGTCCAGGGGCATAATTGGGTCATTTTTTTTCGAAAATGAGCAAGGAGTGGGCGTTACAGTCAATGGCGATCGTTATCGGGCCATGTTGAACGATTTTTTGTTCAAAAATTGAAGAGGAGGATATTAGCAACATTTGGTTTCAACAGGACGGCGCTACGTGCCACACAGCCGAAGCTATACTCGATGTTTTTCGCCCTGTTTTTGAAGATCGCATTATCAGCCGCAGAGCTGATGTCGTTTGGTCACCTCGGAGCTGCGATTTGACACCGCTGGACTATTATTTGTGGGTTGCCGTCAAAGATATGTGTTACGCCAACAAGACAGAGACAATTGACGCTTTAAAAGACAATATTCGTGAAGCCATTGGTGAAATACAGCTGCACACAATCGATAATGTGCTTAAAAATTGGACTGATCGTGTAGGCTACTGCATGGCCAGCCGAGGCAGCCATTTGAATGAAATTATTTTCCATTATTAACCGGAATGATTGTACTTTCAAATAAAAAAAGAAATTTGAGAAAATATTCAGTAGTTTCTTTTTATAGCATTTTCAAAAAAAAAAAATTATTTGGCTAGAAAAAAATATTTTTAAATTATTTTTATGAAACATATTTACTTTATTTTATTTATATTTACTTTATTTAAATATCAAAAATTGAAATTACTATATCTTAATAATATCTAGTGTGATTTTGAAAGAATTTAATTTAATTAACTGAATTATTTTTTTAAATAAATAACTTTTTTACACAGCTCTTTATGATATTTTTTTTACTATTTTTTTAAATTGCAGTAAATTTATATATTCTTGTATTAAAGGGCGCAAAATTCTTTGACGCCAAAACATGCTATTTTTATTATGATATTAAATATTCATAACGCAAATGTCACTTAAAAGTACTCCTAAAGTAGGTAGTTTCCTACCTTAAGTTAACGTAGGTTTAACAAAGCGACATTAATCTAATAATCGTTTTGCATACAACATTAAAGAATTTTTCTTAACAAAGATTTAACAAGCTTTGGTAAGTGTTTTTGGCGTATGACGGTAATGTTTGCACATTTTAATGTTTAAAAGCAGACAAATAAAATACATACAAATATATTATATTAAAACCATTAATAACAAAACATAAAAAATGTGAATTATAAATTGCTGAGATATTAAAAAAAGTTTTGTAAGAGTAATGTACATATTTTAAAAACATTTAGCTTACAAGAATATGTAAGTACCTACATACTAGTAGTTGT
Source organism: Wohlfahrtia magnifica (assembly GCA_023159175.1). Classification (NCBI taxonomy): domain Eukaryota; kingdom Metazoa; phylum Arthropoda; class Insecta; order Diptera; family Sarcophagidae; genus Wohlfahrtia; species Wohlfahrtia magnifica. The sequence goes on along the minus strand of JAKWBJ010000159.1, from coordinate 44,273 downwards.
TAAATATAAAAATTTATATTTTTAAGTTTTTTTTTTATTTAATCTACTCAAGGGAATATGTTTGCTTTGTTTGTTATAATATATGTATGTATGTACGTATAGTATGTACATAAATAAATTTAGAATGACAAAAATTTTGAGTTTTTTTCTTTTTTTATGGTGAGTGATCCTTTGAAAAAAGCGCTTTTTAGTGACCCTTTTTGTTAATAACGACTCTTTTTTGTCCCTTTCTGAAATTCTTCAACGGTAAAACTGCTGATGAGTTCAAAATTGTTCTATATGGAAATTTCGGTTTTAGACAATATGGCGAACATGGTGTGGGCCCGATACACAATTAAATGACATTATAGATCAACATGCTTACGTTGCTATACTGAAAAACGTAATGTTGCCATACATCAGTGAAGAAATGCGTCTGAAATGGGTCTTCCAGCAAGACAACGACCCAAGCATAGAAGTAAAAAAGCTAAGGAATAGTTTCGGGTTAATATTATAGAAGTTATGCGGTAACCAGCGCAGTCCCCTGACTTTAACATTAAAGCGAGCACCTTTGGTAAGTTGTACAAAAAGCTTGGAAGGAATTGCCCGTAAGCAAGAAAAACATTCTTCTGTGTGTTTTCAAATAAGAACTTTCGATTTAGAAAATTATCAAAAATATTGTAGCGAAATTGAGCTGCTCACCCTGTATTATATTAAAATGTTATGGGGATAAATAAACTCTACACCAGTCATGCACATTTCATAGAACATTTGTTCACGCTCAATGGCATTTTCAAAGAAATGTGTAAGATATATGGCATAAAGAAGACTGAACGATGGCGCTACACCCATAGTCGGATAGAATAGTAGAACGATTGAATCGAACTCCAGAGGAATATTTGCGAACAGCAACAAAAATATTGTGATGAAAATATTCAGAAATTTTTATTGGTGTGCCGATCATTTGTCAACGGCTCAACGTCTAGATCACCCATCAAGATTCTTTTTGAAACCGAGCTTAAATTACCTAGTGACTTAGAATGTGGAATCAAACCTACTGCAGAAAACGAAGCCATTTATATTAAAAACAACAAAGTCAAAACGAGCTTCATGAATTCATGCGCACACGAATAAAAATGGATAGCGATGGAATTAAAGCCAGATACCATCGAGCAGCAAATACTGAAGGCTTCCATGAGGGACAATTGTTTTTGCTTTATAACCCACAAAGGAAGAAAGGACTATCTCCAAAATTGCAGACTAACTGAATTGAACGATAACTGATTGAACGATATAGTTCACCGAATACAGAAACACAACAGTTCAAGAACTAAAATGAAAGTAGTATACAATAGGCCTATTCGGGACGAATAGGCTTAAGTTGGCGGCAGTGTTGCGAAATTGAATTGTGCACCCTGTGACTTAATAAAATGTTGAAGAGATAAATAAACAACACTAACAACAACCATCGACTGTAAATGCACGCAGTAAAATAAATGAACAAATGGTACTCAAAACAACTACGTGCTTGCTTACAAATAAACATAAACTACAACATCAAGCAAGGGGACAACGTAACAAATAAAACACAACAACAACTCAATAAGGACTGAAACAAACAAGTTGTTTGTTATTGAACTGCTTTACTAGACCTAAAAATAAAGAAAAAAAATGGAATATACCTGAAACATCGAGAGGTTCGAGAGCTTTCGAAGTATTGTTTACTTATCCATATAAAAAGTACATCGTGCAGACAGCAGTCAGTTTATTTTCTTGTAAGCTTAGCGAACGAGTTTAATTGGTTTGAACTCAATGTAAAGAGAGTTTAGTTAGAGCCAACTTGGTGTAAGGGGAATTTAAGTTGTAATCGAACCAAAGTATTAACAACGATCGGGTTGGAAGATTTTTAGGTAGAAAGAACTGTGTAATAGTTGTTACTGTTTTACCCAAAGTATGAATTCTGAGAATAATAAAGATTATTTGTTATTGCTTGTGAAAAGGTTACAAGCATTAGAACACAAAACTGTGTTAAATAAAGGATTTAATTAAAAACCAAACACAAATTTGTTTTTATTTTAACTGCAATCTAAGAACTCTCTCAAAAAGCGCAACAATATACTAGCAGTGCCGTTTTTATGTTCACAATTGTATATGTATATGTATTTATATATTTATACTCACAACACTCTAAACCATTCACGTATGTGGTCTGATATATCTTCCATTATTTGAGGACCACGCTCCTGTAAAATTCTCGTTCGCTCATCCATCATTAACTGTTTATAATCTTCATCTAATTTTTGCTTTAAGCATTCAGTTTTGTATACATCCGTTATTAAATCTTGATACGCTCCAGGATTTAAAAGCTTTTTTTTCTTCCTCATACCATACAATGAGTGCTTAAACATACGTGTAATTTTGCAGATCTTATTCGCCTTATAACTCCTCCATGCTTTTTGTATTATAAGAGCCGATTTCTCTCGTTTCTTTAAGATGTTTTCATCGTCTAAATGCAATTAAATGAAATATAGTTAAAATAGTCTCATTTATTTTATAGATAACATTTTTTCTAGCATAGCGATAAGATAAAAAAATAATTTTATATTTTGTCACATAAGTACGAATGTTATATGTAACTTACTCTAGTAGTTTTGGATGATCAGAAAAAATTCAATGCTTGAGACTAAGGTTCGAACTCGTTTTGACATTACTGTAAAATATTTCATCAGTTTGTAAATAAAGTTAAGCCCCAAAATTGCAGTATATTACAAAATTTAAAGTCAATATTATTCTAACACAAATAATTGTGAAGTCTACGGAAAATTCTGCAAAGGACACAATAACTTATTAATGCAATAAGTTTAGGGAATCAAAATAGAAAACTGAAATTCTTTAAAATGTAGTTCTATTGAAATTAAGGCAAAAGTCAAAATAGAAGAGTGAAATTCTTTGGAATACAATTCTATTATTGCCCTGTTCTATTTATAGAAAATTATCATCAATTTCGAATGTTCTTGTATTTACTACAAATTTCTATTCATCTACGTTTAATTCAGAATATTGTTGCGAAAATAAAAATGCTTAAATTTTGTATATTGGGTAGTTATGTGTCCCTCTGTCAATACCGTACTTATTTGCGTCTTTGGCAGCTTTTTAAGCGGAAATAAAAGTATTGTATAAGCGAAACTCAATTTTCTGTATTAAGACAAAGTGTATAAAAGTTATAGTGTAGTAAATAAAAACTGTAAGACAACAATAAAAGTTGAGTTTATTTTGTTTTAGCGCAATTTAAACGAACTCAAACGTTTTAAAAAGTTCAAACGTAACATTGGTGTCAGAAGTAGGATTGCGTATATAAAATAAAATCAAATAAAATAAAACGGTATGAAATGAAATTCTAGGAGTTAAAAGTGGACAGGGTCAAACGAGAATTAAATAAATTAGAGCTGTCAACAACCGGTGATAAAACCGAATTACAAAAACGTCTGTTAGAAGAATTTCAGAGACGCGGTATAGAGACATCGATACTTACAAATTTGATGATGAGAATGATCCTGAGAAAAGCGCCCCTAAAACAACAAATAGTATAGACGTTAATTCGCTGCTGGATGCTATGATGGAAAAATACAGCTTCCAAGCAAAATGCTTTCGGCTGAAGTGCAAGAATCTTCCAGTGCTGATAATGAAAAGCTTATTGAAAAAATTAATGCTGTGGCTGAGACACAAGAAATATCCAGAGCTGAAAACCAAAATTTTTTGGCAAAAAAGGGAACGAAATTTGAGAAAACTTCTATTGAGCTACTAGAAACCTGTAGAACCGAAATACTAGAAGTTTCTAAAGCGACAACAGAGAAGTTACAGTAATATATATGAGACGGTCAGCAAGAGAGTATTCGGCATCGAGGCAAAAGTGTTAAAGTTGGGGAAGACGGTTGACGAAAAATATATTGTAATGGAGGAGAAAATCAACAGTCTCCAGTGTCAAAAACAAGAACCAGTACGTATTATACCCGCAATTTCCAGCAGAATAAAAACACCTTGCTGTGATGGTAGCTCACACCTGTCCGTATTTAAATTTCAGTTCGGTACTGTTTCCAGCAGAAACAGATGGGACGATAAACAGAAGGTCCTGGAATACATTTTTGCCTTAAGAGGACTGCAGCGGAAATTCTAGAAACCATGCCAGCCAGCTGCAGCAACAACTACAGCGAAATAATGGTTGCGCTAGAGCATAAATTTGGCGTCGAGCATAAACGAGAACTATATCGCATGGAATTAAGGTGCCGAACGCAAAAAGCCTTTGCAATGGAAATCGAGAGGTTGGTGTAGCTAACTTATTCAGTAAAATCACCCACTAGTAGAGCAAATTAAGACCGAAGCACTCATCAATGGTATAAGGGACCCCGATATTAAGTATGCGGTGGTGACCGCTCGAGAGATATTTAAGCAACAGGTACATAAAGTGAAAATCTTGAAAACTTTAAATGCCAAAGATTTCATTACAGCTATCAAAGAGGTGGTAGAGCGGTTATTGAACACAAAAGGAGTGTAGGGCAAAAATGAGGTGGCAAGAGTGGTTATTTTCAAAGGCATTGTAGGACACCGGTAAGAAGCGCAAAATTTGCGTCACCATGGAGACATAAAAAACGGGAAAACACTGGCTATAAAAGATCCGAAACATTTCGTAACCATCACCCTACCAATATACGAGAGTCGCATAAAAATGGCTTAGGTACACACAACAGAAAACAAATAAATGAACGCCGTAATTTAAATGAGGTAATGGTAATGGGCATAATAGAGGCTGTGACATTAAGATATTGCCACGTAACAGTGAAGCTTGTTAAAGGAGTGAAAAGATTAAAAACGAATATAAGATATCCGCTGATAAAACAGGTGATAAAGCAAATAGAGCATTACCAACATCAGACAATTACGTCTGGAGGTTAACGAGGACTGGTCAACGGCTCAGAGAAAAAACCCTGTACTGGCAAGGATAATAGCGGTTAAAGAAAAAGACAAACGGCTTACTAGTAAAGAGATATCAGCAGATAGCCCTCTAATAAAGGCTTATTTTAAATCAGTTTCATAAGGAACCCAGCGGAAGGCATCTATCTTAACGTGGCAAGGACAGTAGAAAAATTAAAACAGCGTTATTACTGGGTTGGATGCCAGCAAGCTACCGCCAGATGGATAGCAAACAGCACTGAGTGTATTGCGGCTAAAAATGCAGTCAGAACAAGTCAGAATAATCTGCAATACAAATCGATAGCACCGGTCGGTAATTCCAGGAAAAATGAAAGTCCGACCGAACTTAATGAAACGATGCATACACGGCTAGAAATGTCCCGTGATAGATTGAAAGCCAGATATGATCGAGCAGCGTATGCAGAGGGCATCCATGAGGGACAACTGGTTCCACTCTACAACCCACAGCGGAAGAAAGGAGTGCCTCCAAAGCTGCCAACTAACTGGTATGGGCCTTATAAGGTAGTCAAAAAGTTAAACGAACAATAGCCCGCGATCAAAAATGACTAGAGCGACTGGCGAGCTTCGGGAATAAAGATAATGAGCCAGTTCGGGAAGAACAGGCTTAAATTGTGGCAGTGTTACGAAAATAAACAATGCCTAAAGAAAGATACGCTAAATTAGTACAGTAGTAGTATGAGCTATACAACTTTAGTGTGGAATTTTAGTCTATTGGTTTGTGTCAAGGCTTTCAATGTATCTGGCACTGCCACTCGCTCTAGATGTACCACTTTCATTTTTGATCGCGCGCTATTATTATTTTATATTCTGTATACCACATCGTTTAACTTTTTGACCATTGTGGATAGTCCATCTCAGTTGGTTTGTGGATTGGGAGGTAATCCTTTCTTCCGCTGTGGTTTGTAGAGTAGAACCAGTTCTCTCTCATAAAAGAATTTCTGGAACGATCATATCTGGCTTTCATTCTATCGCTGACCATTTTTATACGTGTGCTCATTGTTCATTGAAACTTTCCTGTTTTTCAGAGTATGTGGCTTCCCTCTTTCCAAATATTTATGTCAGTGACAGATACATTGAAAGCCTTGACACAAACCAATAGGCTAAAATCGAACAAACAAGTTTAATAGCTCACACTACTACTGTGCTAATCTGTATTTTTTTCTTTATGCATTGTTTATTTTCGTAACAATAATATTGTTTGCTGGGCCAATTTGGGAAGATTGTTTAAGGTACAAGTCTTATCGCTAAAGAATAAGGTCAGGGTGTAGATTTACTACCTTAAGCGTGGTTGTGGCTATGTGAGGAAGTGGCATTTGAATTCTCGGACATGATTCCCGTTGTATATTGGTCAGAGAGTCTATGATGATTTATGATAAAGAATCTTCGATTTTTGAAACAAGAAATTTGAGAATAGTGGAAAAGATGAGCAAGCACAACGAAGGCGAGGACGTACAACATTATTGCCATTTTGAGGAAATAGCTTCATAAAGATGTGGATTTTTATCTATCTCAGTTGTTGACTGGGCAAAGACCCTGTGGCCCCTATCTAAATCGTTTTGGACCTTATAATTCATCATTCTTGCCCTCAGTGTGATGATGAAATCTAGGATGCTGGAATTGTGTTGTATTCTTCAGAGAGAGACTGGTTCAGTAGTTGGAGTATAATAAGTCTGATGAAGAGCAATGTGGGACAAGGTATGTGAAATCGGTTCTTGGGGAACTTCGTTGAGAAACGCAAACAGTAGTATAGGAACACAAACTGAATAGTAGGTTGCGGAATGTAGGTTGTAAATGAATAAATGAACTAGAGTATTCGAAACTAATGTTAATTCACTATAAAAGGCACTTTGCTTAGTGAGTTAGTTATAAATTTACAGCCATAGAGTATAGTAGTACTCAGAGTTGAGTATTGAATAAATTTGTGTATTAAACGGAAATTAAATAAGTCGGACATTGTATATAGAGTTGAATTTTAAATGAAGGTTGTATCAGCAAAATGGCAAATTCGCTACATTTATTTCATTCTACACAATTTAAAAGAACTCAAAAAAAAAATTAAAAAGATTAAAACGTATCGTAATATTTGCAAAAAACTCAGCTATAAATTGTTTTATATATAAGGTCTTTGGGAAAAATTGATCTTGGGTAAAAAGCTTCAATTTCAGCACTATATGCGACAATTCGCAAGTATAATATTTGAAAAAAGGAAGAGGATAATGATCGATTAGTTTTGGACAAGTTTTCGCATATACATAAATTGTTACATAAATAGTCTGACATATTGCCAAACTTTATAATGTGATTCTAGACGCAACAGTCGATGAGCATCTAGTGTCACTTAATGTAAGATGCCCGTTCCTGCTGTACAAAACTTCAAAACCAACCAATATGATATATGCTTTGCAATTCTGCTAAAAGTTACGCATGGTATATAGAACTATATACAGGCAAAGAAATAGAAATTTAGCCTGAATGAAACCAATATATGCGTGTAGCTCTCGATCTAACAATTAGTCTGAAAGTTCGTAATGTGACTGCAGACAATTCTTTACAACATATCCAATGGGATTGAAATTATTCGAAAAACAAATTAATTTAGTAGGAAATATACATAATAATAGTGTGCCTTGGTATAGTAGGTAAGACACCCGCCTACCAACCAGAAGGTACTCGGTTCAATACCAGGCCAGGCCATCTTAAAAAGAAGAAAAAGTTTTTCGACAGCGCTATTACTACTATTGAAAACTTCTCTAATGCATTTTGCCGTTCAGAGCCGGCGTTAAACTGTAGGTGCCCCTCAACGAGTTTAAAAATAGAATTGCTCATTGACTGAGAGAAAACCACATGTTCCTTCATGGAATGTTATGGGAATTAATATATACATAATAATAAGCCTAAATTACCACAACAGATATTGGCAATGAGTCATGCCTGAATTTTCGTCAATTTTTATTTCACCAAGCCCACTTACCTCCTTTCATATACGCTATACGACAAAATGAAGTATAAATTTGTAATGAATACGATCATTTTGCTAATAAATAAAAACCACTTAAGATATTTCCAAAATTGATTTTGAATATAAAATAGTAACGTATCTGAAAAATAAATATCAATTTTTATATATACACGGTAGAAAAAAAAATTTATGGATTTCTTATAGACAATATAAAGTTTAAAAATCAGAAAAATTAAATTAATAGCCTGTTTCACGTTATTGAACGATAATCAAATCGAACGAAAGCAAGTCACTCGAATTCGAATCATTTTGGATTTCTCTATCTCCAAAGCTTTCTTTCGTTCTTACCTACGTGTGTCAATTTTGTAATTTACGTTACAATGCTTCCAGATCGTAAATTTCAAAATTTTTTAAATTTCATTTTGGAATACTACTAATATGTTCAGGGATAAATACAACTTTGTAATAAAAAATAAAGAATATTACGAAAGAAAATTAAAAGTTATTGTTTCCTTTTTTTAACAAAATAAACTAAAATACATCAGTGTAAAATATAAACATAAAGTTAGTGTCATTAATATTCGGTTTTATTAAAGAGATATGTTTAACTGATTCGTCTTAAGCTAAATGTATATCTTTTTCAAAATTTTTTTCTTTTCATTAATAGTTTATTTAGACACTTGAAAGTTCACATTTGCATTTAGAAAAAAATAATAACAATATAACAAAAAAAACTAAATTCATTCAGGTAGCATAAAATATTGCGCGTCAATAATATTCGGTTTTCTTTGAAAAGTAACAAATAATACATTAGAAAAATGGTTTTATATAAAATTAAGTATTTTGTTGGATAACCCTTTTGTTTTATAACTTCACTTAGACGGTTTGAAATGTTTTTTACTATTTTAGCTGCAGGAATACGTTCCCATTCTTCTTGAAGCCGCAATTTCAAGTGTTCAATGGATGTTATTTTGTAGTTGCGGATTCGCCGGTCCAGCTCATCCCATAAATTCTCAATCGGATTGAGATCTGGGGATTGTGCAGGTGGATGGAGAACTTTAGGGCAGTTATAGAGCAACCATTCTTGAATTAAACGCGACTTGTGCTTTTTCAGCCATGAAAACCTTTTTTCTTATGGTTCTTCTTATAGTAGATGCAGATATTTTCTTTTTAAACTCTGTCACTAAGTTGGGAGCACTTAAGCGTGGGTTAGATTTTATTTTTCGCACAATTGAACTATCTTCCCGCTCGGTCAATTTTTTTGACTGACCTGTCTGCTTTATGAAGTGTATTCTTCCTTCATTTTTGTGCCTTCTGACAATGTCCCCAACTGTATTTGGTTTCATATTCAGAATTTCAGCAATCCCTGTACTTTTTATATTTGTATAATTTGCAGTGAAGTAGAATTTTGGACAGACAAGAAAGGAGGTGTTATGGACTTTTATTAAAACGTGTCTCTATATTGCTGGATAACTAGCTGAATAATATGTTTTTTTGCAAATAGCATATAAATAGGGGAAAAACCGAATATTTATGGCGCTTAGTAAACAGGGTTAACAAACTTTGATCGATTTGCACGGTTGCAGGGTTACCATAGAGCCATTTTTTCCATATATTTGAATACTCATACTGACAACATTTATTTAAGTTTTTGCTATTCTTCTGATTACCTATCCATTTCGCTAATGCCAGGGTGTTATTATCGATAAACTTAAAAACCGAATATTAATGACACTAACTGTATATAAACAAATTAAAATTTTTCAATTGTGTACCAGCCATTTTTTTCATTTATTGGAGTATTCGGGCAGTATTTAAGTACGAGAGCTACGCGAGCCAGTAAGTACCAGCTGCAAAAAATTAAAAAAAATTTTTTTTATGTAATTCTGATTAGATTTGTTGAAAATTCGAATTTACACAACACATTTGGGGAAAGAGGCAAAAGAAGAAGTCAATTAAGAAATAGCAAATGCGATAATAACAATTGCCTATAATTTCCAAAAAAATAAAAATAATTCTATATGTACAGGACTGGCAAATTTTAGATTATAAAGTAAATTAAAATAAATCTTGAACAAAGAATTTTAATTGTGAAAATTTACTGTCAAAATAATGAAAATTTTACTGTATCACTTCGTATAATTCGAACAGATTTTCCTCGTAATCAGGCTCCGTCTGAGACCTTGAAAATGAGCAAGGAAACGCCGTTACCATGAATTCTCTGCTCTACCAAACCAATTTTTTATGGCCACAATTGGCTAATGTTGACATCAGTGACCTTTGGTTTCAGGAGGACGGCGCCACAAGCCACACTGCCAGCCAAACAATTCAGTTATTGCATAAGAAATTTCCCGGTCGCGTAATTTCTCTATTTGACGATATCAATTGGCCGCCTTTTTCTTGTGATTTAACGCCGCTGGATTATTTTCTCTGTGGCCATTTAAAATACCGGTTTTACGTGAACAAACCACAAACAACTGACACTCTGCAATATGAAATTCGGCGCTGCATTGATGATATAAGCGAAACTTTGGTGCAAAAAATGGTTCAAAATTTTGTGAAAGAGCGGACACCTGCCATTGTTAATTACCTTATTTCTATTTTATATTGGTATAAATAAAACTGAATTTGTCAAAAAAGCGGGTTTTTAAGTTAATTTACTTCCTACTTCAAATTTACCCACCCACATATACGTAATTATTATAAAAAGTAATAAAAAATTAATTCAGTATGAAAACAAAAAGGTACTGAGTGATTTTAACATATTGTAAACAACCTGTTCGAAATATTGAACATAATTTTGTACGAAAATGCTTACGTTTTTATTAGACTCGCCGTTTGAGTGACTGTTCACAAAAAGTGTAGATAGAGAAACAAAAAAGTGTTTTCTTTCTCTTACAAAGCGATCGAACGCATTCTTAACTACTTATTATCTGTTTCGTGTTTTTTTTTATTTTTAATTACACTTCAAAGTCGTTTCGGTATATTCTTGACCAACAAGGATACCATTAAGCAAGTTTCGGAATGTATCGTTGTTTATTTATCCTGTATCCTTGTTGACAAGCTTATGGTTTAGTTTTACTATTTAAAGATATTTTAATATTCCGAACTGATGATATTTTATCAATAGAATTCAAATTTGATCATCCCTACAAACTTTACCATATTTAGCTATGATTTGCAGTATACTGAACGAAAAGAAACTAAATTAGAAACTCATCGGAAAAATCAAATTACATTTCATTTATTGGTTTATTAACATACTTAAAAAAAAAGAAAAATATAACAATTGTGATCACGGCAGACTTAATTTCGTTCAGTGTACCGTAAATATTCAGTTCTGCTGGTTTGTTGCCTATTTCTTCACGGTTGGCAATTCTTTTGTATTTTGTCATTGGAAAAACAATTTTCTATATTTATTTTAAGTTAAATAAATATTTGCTTATGATCTCAAAGCGAAGAATTAAAAAAAATGTTTTCAATTGTAAAATGTTATATTTTAAGAGTAAATAGTTTTGTGAGATAATTTATTATAAATTAAAGTGAAAGACGAAAAGAAAATTTATTAAACAAAAACGAAAACCTTATAAGAGGTTTAAAGGATTAAAGAAAAAAACACAAAAAATAATTTACAAAAATCTCATCATAATTAAGAAAGACATTTAGTTGTAAGCGAATTAATTATAATTTTAAATTGTATAATATTTATAGTAATACAAAAAATTAATAATAACTAAAAGCAAACATTAAATAAATAACACTGGTCTACAGCATAAAACGTCTTTAAATAAAACTATATGGAATATAATGATTTTGATGCGCTGAATCCAAATCCGTTTTCATTTATTTTTTCCATGGGGCTCAAATTTTTTTATGGGTGTGGCAAATTTATCGCCAAAAATATGGAAGTTATGTCAATAATAACTTGAAAACGACGAAATTTGCTATAAATCACCTGAACATCATTTTTTTTTTTTTGTATTTTCAACAGTTTCAGAGTTATTTACAACTTAACTGCAAAAAAAAAGTCGCGATTTTTTTTCAAAAACTCAAAAAAATATTCAGAATGAACATTTTAGAAGTTAAACACTCAAATTTAAGCTAAATATGTTGGGAATAAAATAAGCTTTAAGTCATGAAAATCGGTTGGCTACTGCTAATTTTTTTCAAAATTAAATGCAGGTACCTAACTTCGAACAAAATTAGCGAGAAAATTCTTTCTTGCAAAATTAGAGGAATTTTGTTTCTTCTATTTCCAAAAAGTTGTACAAAAATTATTAAAATATAATTTTTACATTTATGGGCCGAATTACCGCATACGTGATCGAGTAAAATTTGTCATAAATTTTGTTTTCGGGATTACCGCATTCGTTATCGAGCAAGTACAATTGAAATTTTAGATTATAACATACGATAACGAGTGTGTATTCGAGTACCAGCTGTTTACATTTGACTCGTTAACTCTACTTCAATCGAAAACAAAATGTTTTAATTATGTATGTACATTAAATATGTTATGATTTTAGGTTTTTGCTAACCAAAAATTTAATGCAAGAAAAAATTATTTTCATAAGGCATCCGGACAAAAAACTGGAGGTGGCCTTACCAGAAGATAACTTTGACTTCTGCAGAGGAACAAGTTATTCAAGCCACTCGCGTAGACCTCCATTTAGGTCTTTCGACGGTAAAAACTCTTGGTAAACCAAAGGCAACCAATGCATGTTAGTTAGATGAATTAATGGACGAAAGTATTTTGTCAATTGTAATGGATGAAGATATCGATGTTGTTTTAAATGACGTTCCTTTCTCAAGGTCATACCACAAAACTATTGAATGTGTCGTCACATGTAGAAAAAACAAGACTACCAACGTTAACCATCTCAAAGACTGATCGTGTATTAACACATCGAACCTCACATAATAAAAAAATGAAATGAAATAAACAAAACCTGAAATTACATCGTTTGCTTTTAATTTAAGAAAGATTTCTAAATATTTAAGGGGAAGAGGACAGAACCAATATTGGAATTAAACTGGTCTAAATGTTTAAAATGAAAATGCTTGAATTTGAGAAACTTGAAAGCTTAAACACAAAACAAACAAAAAAGAACATAATTTTTCAATCCCTTCCTACTAAATTTTAATGAAAACCTGTGTCACCAAAAAAGTAAAAATAAATTAAAATGTGAAGCAGCTCATTACTTTTCTAATCAATTTCATTATTTTTCCTATCACTTTTCTTATTTTCATTTAATTATTACTATGTAACTATCGCATTAAATTGAATTTTGAATATAACGTAAATTTAGAATGCAACCATATTAATTTCATTATACCATTTACTACAACTCTGTGTAAATATTAATATTTTTTGAATATAACTAATTTATTTTGAATTTAACGTAAATCTCATTATACTTTTTACTGTAACTTTATGTGAACATTGTACTTTTGAATGCAACCTTGTTTGAATTTAGTATATAAGGGCCTACAAGTGAATGAATAAACACATTCTGCTCTCTACCTGCGAAGGCAACTAAACTTTGTCCAGTATAATTACCGGACGAGTGAAATTGAAATTGTAGTTTATTGAGTGACTTGATAAGAGAACTGAGTGTTTGTTTCTTTTATTGTTTTTTTTTTACCAGCCTTATTCTTAATGAATAATAATTATAATCTTAGGAATAAGATTATATCAAATGTTATTTTTTTATATGTAAATAATTCAATTAATATAGTATATAAAACTGAATTGAAATGTGATATTTATTATTAATTATTTTTTTATAAATAGTCAATTTAATTGAATTTTTTAATTTAATTCATAAATTTTTTAATGTTATAAAAACGAATTCAAATTTTATAATACATTCTTTTAAGTTTTATCTTCTGAGTGATAATTTAATTTGGTCCCTTATTTTTTGTCCAATTCGTGTAAGTTGCGTCTCACTTCTAATTATAGGGTTTATAATTGATATTTACGTATATAACGGAACGTTGAAATGAATGCATAAGTAGTGGAATACAGTACAAATATTTCCAAATTTTGCACTTTTTTCCGGGGTATAACGACTTCTTTTGTCATTGCTTAGAATTTTCCATCGAGCTCTAAGCTTTCCTTTTGTTCTTTCAACCTTTTATTCTCGACCTTTTGAATATCTATCATTAAAATGTGATTCTATAGAGCCTTCCTCAGGATTCCTGTAAAGTATAATCAACCAGGGTTTAAGAGGATATCCAAGTAACCTAAAAATGAAAATGTTTTATAAAAAATGTAAATTTGTATGTAAATTAATAGATAATAAATATACAATGCAAACGCCGAGGCTTTATTAATATTTTACCTAAAAGCCGAAAATTTTTTAGTTTATAGGTATTATAAAGTTCCTCAAAAAAATGTTTTTTCTCTAACTGCTTCCAAACAAAAGAGTCGTGTGATGCCCCTCTATATTTACAATTAATTGATAGAATTTTATACGCATGATCACAAATGTGAAAAATGAAAATATGTATGTATGAAATAACTTTTTGTATCCACATGCTTAAATAATTATATTTAGAAACTCTACATACTATCATTGCGTTGAGGCTATAGTAGCTTTTTTGGAGAACTTTTAGACCGTATTTATTTTCTAATACGTATTATAATCGTCTTCAGAATCAGAAGATGATAAGCACAATAAAGAGAATGTAGCCATTAATTTTTTTTTAATGGATTTGAATTTACACAATTTTATTTCCACAAAAACTAATTAAATAAATTGAAAAAAATTTTATTTTCTTTTATTATGTTTGCTTTGCACTAAACATATGACATTATTTCAAAAACGTATGTTTTGATTCTATTAAATTAAACAAATCTGGTACATTTTGTAAAAATTTCGATACGTCAGCTATCGAATGCCGTAATCCATCTATTGGATACGTGACGAAAGCCCACTCGATCACGAATGTGGTAATTCGGCCCCAGATATGTAACCTATAAAGGGAGGTACCTAACCTGTTCACAAAAAGTGGAGATAATGAAAGGAAATGTCTGGTAGGAAACAATACATACGCATATACCATATGTATGTTTTCCATAAAAAAAAAATTATCTTGAATCCATTTCATATTTTCAGTTGGAGTTTCTCGTCGGATCGACCAACAAAAATCTACAAGCATACTTTCTGGTCATTATCCATTGTATCGCCTTTCTATATACAACATCTCTTGATGAAATCTTTCACCATGTTCATCGGATACTGCACCATGACTTTCAGGAAAGAAATCCAAGTGCGAGTCCAAAATATGTATTTTAATCGACACTGCATTTGAGAGCTTTATGGGCAGAAAGGAGTTATTGAACGATTTCCTTGTAGTTTTCAGCTTTTTTATTTCCCAAAAAAAATTGTGACACACACTTACAAAAGCCATCCATGCTTTTTTTCTGTTTCGTTCAATTTCATATTAAAAGTTGCGTCATTCATAAGCTCTCTTATTTGTTGACCTACAAAGATTCCTTCTTTTAGTTTTGCTTCGCTGATTCGAGGGAATTTGTTTTTAAGGTATTGAAATCAGAATCCTTATTCAGCACTTTCACAAAGTTTTTCATTAGACCTAGCTTTATATGAAGAGGTGCTAGGAATATTTTTTCTTTTTGAACTAAAGGTTCTTCAGACATGCTCTTTCTTCCAGGAATTAAGCTTTTTCTTTGTGACCAATTTTTTACTTCGTAGTGCTTATATCTTGTACGACTATTCCAATCGCATAAGAAACAACAAAACTTGGTATGTCCTAGTTGTAGTCCAGTAAGCATAGCTACAACTTTCAAATCAGCACGAATATTCCATGTGTACTGCGAATATTTAATTTTATTGATACATAACTTAACATTTGCATAGTTTTCTTTTACGTTTGTTGCATGCGCTAATGGAACCGATGGATATTTATTACCATTGTGAAGTAAAACTGCTTTTAAGCTAGTCTTAAATGAATCAAGAAAGAGCCGCCATTCCTCAGACTTTTCAGAAAAAAACAAGCATTATGTACTGGGTTTTTTACCACAATTATGAAAAATCTTATTCTTAGAATATTTTTGACTTACCATAGTCATTAAAAGTGAACCTTTTACTTTTGTCAAAGTTAGGCAACTGCCTTTATCTTATTTTACTTTCAACCCACACCTGGCTTTCATTAAAATGTTAAATTTATATTCTAAGAATTTTTGTATAACTTTTAATTTTGTAAGAAAAAATTTTCCGCTAATTTTGCAAGAAACATTTTTTAGTTAATTTTGGTCAAAATTAGGTATCTGTATTTAATTTTGAATAATATCATGATTTAAGCTTATTTTATTCTCAACATTTTAAGCTTCAAGTACTTAACACCTAAAATTTTCATTCTGAAAAATTTTTTTATGACTTATTGAACAAAAAAATGCTCAAATTTTGCGCGAAAAAATTTTTTTTCTCAACTAAGTTATAAATAACTCCGAAAACTGAAAAATACGAAAAATATACCACGCCCATAAAAAAATAATAAAATTGAGTCCGATGGAGAAAAACTGAAAACGGATTTGAATTCAGCGCATCAAAATCATTATATTTCATATAGTTTTATTTAAAGGCAAGAAAATTTTTTGTTTTTTGTGGATCAGTGTAATCAGATCATAACTTACGTTTTATTAATTTATTTACTAACCAATTATTTAATATATTTCTTTTGTAAAAAAAGGAAAGAATAATAAAAATGCCGCAAATACCAATAACCTTGTGCGTCCAGAAATTTTGAGTCAACAAAATTATTTTCTAATATGTCCCAGATGGGCTAAATCAAGACAAAATTAATCAACTACAAATTTTTTTAATTCCTTAGAAGAATTATTTTTTTATTTAATTAATAATATTAAAACCTTAACTAAAAAACCTTAATAATATTAACCCTTCACAAGAATTTCCAAATCTACCCGACCAATCAATTCACGAGCGCTACAAAAATAAATTGGAAGACTTAGTAAGAAGCTTGAGAAAATTCTCAGGTAAAAAGTCCAAATTTAGCTCTTGGAAGAAGAGTATAGAAGGGTACTAACCCTGTATGACTATTTCAAAGGCACACCCAAATATTACACAATAATTTTAACAACTACAAATAAAATATTAAGTGAAGCTGATGCAGCTTTAGAAGCATACAATACACCACTAGAACTACTGCGGAATGCTTAAATCATCTCTATGGTGATCAGCGTGACCTAAAATCTTTGGAATACCAATTACTTCCAGTGGTCCAAGGAAGTTTATAAATAAACGACTTTTATCAATTGGTCTATTCTCATTCGACATTAATCCTTAATAAGACTTTATGTATGAAGTAAATCAATTAAATTATTAACTCAAACCCATAGAGACAGGCCTTCATTCATTAGCGGTCTCCAGGGGCGATTTCCCAAGATTACCCGGTGTTCGTGAGTCCTAGGATCTCCTCCACGCGTTGTATCTCTGCCAAAAACTGGATAACCAGTTGAATCGAAATGCCTTATCAAGAAATCAACTAAATAATCCAGGTTTATTGCCAACGGTTTCTAAAAGACACTCAGTGTATCAATCCCCAAGATATTTTGCCCCTAGTCTGACATATCTTCCTAAATATTTACAAAAGCTTAATTCGTGACCAACTTTATGCACTGGCAATAAAGGGTTTTTAACCAAGAACATCATCGGCAAAACGGACATGTTTTGCCTCCACCAAAGCCTATGCCACGCCCAGAAGCTATGGAAATAGATGAGAGTCTGAGAACAAAACGTAAATTATATGAACAGACCGAGGATAGGAAATGGAAAACAGTGGCATCAAATCAATAGGGATCACTCAATAAAATCCAACGCAACTATTATATCCAAACACAACCCATGGATCATCCACCACACCACAAACCAACCACCTATCAACCAGTGGAAAATTTCTTGACGGAAGACACCCATCAGTACCCTGATGTATCATTGGAAGACCAGAGCAATTTGACACCAATGGATTCCGAGGATGAGATAATTAGAAGTCTTAGTGACATTCACTTTTTAGAATGAGAACTTAATCATTACCGTACCTAGAATGTAAGATGAGGAAAGGAAAAGTACTAAAAATATTAACAGATACCGGTTCTAACAAAAATTATATAAAATCAGAAATAATTTCAGAAGCAATAAAAAATAAATTCCCATTTACTGCGAATTCTGTAGCAGGAAATATCAAAATCAAACAACATACAAAAGCAAATCTTTACGGCTTTAACAAAATAATGAAATATTACATTATTCCTTCAGACACATTTAAAGAACTATCAGCGATAATTGATACTAAAAACAACATTTTGCGAATTAAAAATCGCTAATTTCAGTTAAAACAATTTCATGATCAAGATATTAATAAAATTAAACTTCAAATAGAACATCTTGACACCCAAACTATAAAAGAACTTTAAAAAGTAAACAGCCAATTTCCAGATCCTTACCGAACCAAATGGAAAACTGACATACACATCAAGGGTGACAGGAGAAATCCGTATGACCTCTGATACACCGGCTTACAGTAAATCATTCCCCTGTACGGATCGTTCCGAAAAAACTAGACAAATCCAACGAAAATAAATACAAAATGGTGATAAACTTAAGAAAACTAAATTCAGTCACCAAGGCAGACAGGTACCCAATACCAGAAATAAACGAGGTACTGTCACAGTTTGGAAAAAACAATTCTTTTCGGTTATAGATCTGTAAAATGGCTTTCACAAAATTCCTTTAAAAGAATCTGATATCGAGAAGGCCGCTTTTTCTGTTAACAATGCCAAATACAAAGTTTACTCGTTTACCATTCGATCTTAAAAATGTACATTCTATATTCCAACGAACGTTTTAAGGGAGGACATTGGAAAGCGATGCTTCGTCGACATGGATGACATAATTATATTTAGCAAGGACAAACAAAGCCATCTACAAGACATAGAAGTTGTTTCCAATAGCCTTCACGATGCAAACATGAAGGTATAAGTCGATAAATGTGAATTCTTGGTCTGAAAAACCGCTTTTTACCCGCAACTCGAGATTTGGAGGTGTTTTCTAAATTTCGAAAACCTAACCTAGTTCTGCTTGGCAGCGCCTATCAAAAAAAATAGTTTCATTTCCTAGATTTTTTTTGTCGCACCATGTAATATGCACACCGATTATAATTAAAATAGTTCTCAAATGCGCTGCGTAAGCAAAGTACGAGTTCAAGCCCAACAAAACTGTCTTCAACTAATCTATTCCGAAATCAAAAAACGGACATAGTGGAATGTAATGATACGGGCATTTACCAATTGAGTTTACCTACAAACGGGGACGTTTGCATCTAAAGGGGGAAGAGTTAACAATAAAAACATTTCTTTCTCTTTTTGTTAGTTTTTATTTAACTGCTCTACTTCTTTTTATCAATTTCGCTTATGATTTCAGCGAACTATAAAATTGTTGAATTTGTAAAATGCTTATTATGGGTTTCATTGTTGAAATATTGTTTTGGATTGTTGAACACTAAAATGATTATTATTGTTTATGAATAAAATGTTGTAACACTCAAATGATGAGCTGACCCAATTGATATTGAATTTTACTGATCTGATTTTAATATTTGTTTATCTAATCATATTTGTATTTTCTGTATTAATTTTTTCAGTTGTGTGCCCAATTTAGAATTTTAATTATAGGGACATTTTTTGAAAAATACAAATCAGTTTTTGAATAAAAAAAAATGCAAAGGAGGAGTTGTATCATGTTTATTTGCAAAAAAAACTTATTAATCGCCTCCAGTGGTATTAACATTACCTAACCATGGCTAAAACGAAAACAGTTTGCCAAACGTCGACATTTCTTACAAAATTTAGCATTCCAACTAAACCACCGAAAAACTTTACCAAGAACAACATTTTCAAAAGAAATTGCAAAAACACGATGAAAAAAGAAAAAGTCTCTGCCTATTATGCCACAAACCAGATAATAAAACACCATTAGTGTGCATTAGTTGTAAAACGTTTGTATGCAAATAGAACTCTATGTTAATAGCAAGCAGTGTGTAGTGTTATCCTTATGGTAGCACTTAAATAATACTTTGAAATACAACCCTTCATATTGTATAATCCTTATAATTATAATAATGTATAACACTAATGTTTATGATAATTAAAGGAATAGATAAAATCGGTCGACGCAGTCGTCGAGTGTTGTTTAGAAAATTAAGAATGTTTTTTTATTTTATCGGAAGGCAGTACATGGCGATCCTGTGATTTTGTTAAAAAAAAGTAGAAAATTTATATACGTAAAAATCAATTAAATGAAAAAATTGAATGAATTGACAACTACTAAAAATCTTAAATAAATTTAACAAAATAATTATAAATTAAATATTGTGTGCCGCTGTGGTATGGTATGTAAGACCTACCAACCAGAAGGTCGTCGGTTCAATACCAGGCTTACTATCTTAAAAAGAAAAAAGTTTATTGACAGCGGTATTACCTCATAACATTAGCTAGTAACTGGTTATGAGTATTACTACTATTGAAAAACTTCTCTAAATACATTTGCCGTTCGGAGCCGGCGTTAAACTGTAGGTCTCTTTCAACGGGTTTAAAAAAATAGAATCGGGCGCTGCTCATTGACTGAGAGAAGTCCCCATGTGCCTTAATGGAATGTTATGGGAGTAAATTATAAATGTACGTAAATAAATTTGAAAATGAAAACTTTAAAAGAAAGTAATAACAACTTCCTCTAAACAACAACAAAAACAAAACATTGAGAAAAAATATTAACACTTAAATACATTTAAAAAGAAAAGATAAGAAATAATAATTATATATACTACATATATTAATGTCAGAAAGAATTTAAATATAAATGTTTTATTATAATTCTTACAATAAAAAAATACAATTCATTTTAAAGAAAATGATAAAGAAGCATTAAAACAGCAGTTATTTTAACCCTAGAATGCAACTACACGTATCTGAGAAGAACTAATAAAAATGTGTTAAAAACAGAATTAAATTTATTTCGAATTTTTGCTTGCAATGACAGAAATTTAAAGAAAAACATGTATGAAAAGAAGAAAAAAAATTCAAATAAAATATTTAAAAGTATAGAAATATATCTAAAGTAACAAACGGAATTGTAAAAGTACCGGTGTTTTTTTTTCTGGATATGGAAAAAGCTTTCGGTTCCATTGGCATGATGGCCTGATCTTTAAAATTAATGCATTTAATTTTTCAACATATCTGCAGAAAATTATAAAGAGTTTTTTGTATCAATGTTCTTTTGTTGTAACTATCGATAACATATTATCTAGTGATCGACAAATACCTGCTTGTCTGACACAGGGTTCAGTATTATCAACAACTCTTTTCGATTTACATATGAAATATTACCGCTCACAGGAATCACAAAATGGGTTTTAATGCTAATGATAGTGCTTTTATCTGCTGTACAAAAGTGTCGAATGCGATAGTCAAAAGAAAAATAAAGGTTAATGATAGTAAGACTCAGGCAATAATATTTTCGTATAATAGATCGCTGAAACGTATTCCTGCCAGATAGATTTATTTTAGGGGAGTTTTAGTCCAAGCAAGGGGTGATGTAAAATGAGTAATTTTAGATACAAAATTTAAACAGCACTTGGAATATATTCGTGAGTTGGCAGTAAGGTGCGAGTGCTTGAATCATTCGCATCTGAACTGAGTCATTTAAAGAAAAGTGAGAAAGTCTACATATGAAATAATAAGGAATTTGCTATTATAAATTGTCACTAAGTCTCTTTTTTGCCAAAAGAGCCAATTTAGTGGGTAGTTTAAAGATTTATTATAACAAAGTTTGTGCAAGGCGTTTTAGACCACTTTTCCCTATTTCTATGATTTTATAAGTTTTATTTATTTAATAATTAAGACTTTGGTTGTTGTAATACTTTATGTAAAATCTCATAACAATCTAATATATTATTTTAGAAAAGAGATCTCAGTAAAGATTATAATAATAATACGGAAATATACATATATTTAAAATGAAGTAATATATATATATATATATATATATATATATATATATATATATATATATATATATATATATATATATATATATATATATATATATATATATATAAATATTTATGTATGTATATGAGTGTTTCAAAAGTCTAGTAGAATGACCTAATGCAAAATTTTAGAACACAATCTACTTGTAAAGAAAATTCGGAAATTAAAAATATATGAATTCTGAAAAAATCTAAAAAAAGAAAAGGGACACAAAATTATTTATACATAATATATTGGAATAGTACGAGAACATTCCGGTTCGGTCTGGTTTTGTAAAAACTAAAAACCGTTATCATCCCGCGTGGCCGAAGGTAAAAGGACAGTTGACGAAAAATTTTTCACATAGAATTGAAAAAAAAAGAAATAAAACAAGCCGTTATTAAAAAATTTCGCTTTGACAGCAATGGTAAAAATGTAATATAAGAGTACAATAGAATACAGTGTACAATAGAAAATAAGAATATATGTATAAACCCAAAATTATAATAGAAAGCTAACACGAAATAAAGTAAATAGAAAAAGAAGAACAAAACACAAAACTAGGAAAACAACAACAACATGGGAAAAAATTAAATGGGCAATGCAAGAAATCAAATAAGAAAAAAAAACCAAGCCGTAAATAATTAAACAAGAAATTAAGCAAAACGAAAAAAATAAGGCAAAATGTGAGACGACTGAAAAAAAAGAAACAAATTAACAGTTGAATACAGTGGTCGCTAAAACCAAATAAGAACAGAAAGGTTTATAGAAAGATCATAAAAGTGGAAATTAATTATAATTTAAGCAGGGTGTTTTTATTCTGCTGGAAACTTCTGGTATGATTCGTACTGGTTCGGGTTTCTTGCACTGGATCTTTTCTTCCATTACATTCAATTTTTCATCAACAGTTTTCTAAAAAATTTTCCATTCCAGCCTTTTGCATTTTTCCATCATAACAGCCAGCAGCGAATTAACGTCCATACTACTTGTTGTTGTAGAGACACTCATCTCATCAAATTCGTGATTATCGATGTCTATGCCACGCCCAATGATAACTTATTCACCAACCGCAATCCGCCATCTTTTTATAGCATTTTATTATTACTTTCAATTGTTCTAGTACAGACGCATATTTTCGATTTATCTACGTTAATTCAAATGCTGTAAAATTATAAACACAAAAAGGAATCGAACTGCCAACTCCGTTAGAAATGCGGATGGTAACACTCTTAATTAGTACAGGTAATTATGGCAGTTATTAAGTCTTGACACAAGCCATTAAATTCTATAGCTAAAATCTCATAATAAGTCCCTGATGTGGTGAATTTTGTCTTCAGCATTTTCATTTTCGTAACAAAATATTGTTCTTCTGTATAAATTATATTTATTGGAGCAACAACATATCTTTAAAAAATTTTAAATTTTAGACAATGTTGATCGTAAATATTACGAATATTGAACCTTATTACGAATATTGAAAACATAAACAATATTTTTAACAATCGAAAGATAATATTAGAGAATACTATTAAAAATATGGAACTAAAACTCGAAACTTATTACGAAACATGACATCCAAATTATTTATCTAATAAAATTAAATAGTACACTGCAGAAATTATTATTTAAATGTTTTTGTAGGCACGAGCGGTTCAAAAGCGATCGTGAGTCAATCGAAGATGATGAACGCAGTGGCAGACAATCAACATCGAAGACCGGCGAAAAAATTGGTAAAATAAAGGAAATGTTGGTCAATAACCGCAAACTAACCATTAGAGAGACAGGACTTTAACATTGCCTATAGATCTGTCAAATAGTTAGGTTAATGATTTGAGTTGTGTAGCAGCAATGTTGGTGCCAAAACACCTCAATTTCATGCAAAAAAGAGACCTTGTTGAGGTTGTAAAAGACATGATTTGGGAGGCTGAGTCCGATCCCACATTCATCAAAAGTATCATTACTGGAGACGAAACATGGGTTTATGAGTACGACATGTAATCCAAGCAAGTGAATGGCGTTCACCAAATGAGCCGAAACCAAAAAACCTCGCCATTTTCAGTCAAAAAAGAAGGCATGCTCACGGTTTTTATGGATTACAACAGTGTAGTGCATCATGAATTTTTGCCAGAACGCCAAACAGTAAACAAAGCGTATTGTTTGGGCGTTATGAGACGTTTGCATGAAACAATTCACCAAAAGAGACTACAATTGTGAGCAGAAAAACTCGAATTCACTTGAATTGACTACCTGTGACTTCTTTCTGTTTAAGTTAAAAAACCATTACGGAGAACGCTTTTCAGTAGCCGAGAGGAAATAATGGAATAATCGCATAGAGCACTGATAAGTGTGTTGCAGTCGATGGGGATTACTTTGAAAAATATAATATAGATTTAGATGAATAAGCCTGTATTTTTAATTTTCTGAATAAATTCCGCGAACTTTTTGATAAAGGTGGTAATGGAAACAGGAATAATTTATTTATTGTTTTAATTTAAATTACACTGACTTCATAAGTTTAAATTGCATTGACACTAAGAGACCCTGTAGTTTTCTTGTTGACACACATGTAGACATTTCACTAATTAAACTAAGTTGTTTGAACCCTGATATTATTTTAAGTCCAAATAAAATTATTAATATAACTAAAACGCGATATCCACCTTGAGCACAATTTGCACTAATTCGATTGTTTACAATAATATAATTCCAATTGTTCTTCATGTAGTTAGTAACGACTTTAACACACCATCCGATGTCATACTAGGCAGGGATTTTCTCAGGGAGAATAAAAGCAAAATAGATTATAAGAATATGGATTATTACAATTTTCGTTAGAGATGCACAACTTCGAATTCCAATACTCCACGATCTGAAAAATTTTGCTTGCATAATTTTACTTATATTCGAAGTTTATAGAATATTTAATTTGACATCAAAGAACCCACGTTTGTAGATTCTGAGGAAATATCTGAAGAATTTTTTGTAGGAAAGGGTATTATAGATTCGAACAATCCAATTTTGCGTTTAGCGCATAAGACAGATCAGTTAAAATTTATTAAAAAATATAGAATTAAAATTAAAAAAAAACTTCGAAATTTTTACGTATACTAGATTAACGATAATGAGATATATGATGAAATTTAGAATGGTCGACTCAACTCCAGTATATGTAAAGAATTATAGGTTTGCTCATAGTCAGAAGAAGGAAATTGATAGGCATGTTTAAAATGATTTTTCGATCATTGATCTATTTTCTGGTTTCCACCAAATTCCATTACATCCTGACTCGCGTGATATAACAGCATTCAGTACGAACAAGGGATTTTTTGATGGAAAGTACTCCCATTAGGCTTCAATGTTGCACCCAATTCCTTTTCGAGAATGATTTCAATTGAATTCTCTAGTCTGCAACTTAATAATTATCTATATTGATGACGTAATCATTATAGGCTGCAGTAGAAATCACCATTTAAGTAATTCATAGGACATTTTTGGTATTATGGAGATGTAATTTTTTCCTCTCTGAGGTTACTTTCCTGTAGCTTAAGTGTTCGGCAAACGGCCTTCTTCCAAATGACAAGAAAACTTAGACAATAAAAAATTATACTACTCCGTTTGATAAGGATTTTATGAATTGCATTTAGCTGTATTAGCAGCCCCTCTGAATAAATTTACAAGGAAAAATACAGAATTCGTCTGGAATGAGCAATGTCAGGACTTTTTTGGTAAATTAAAACTTGCTGTAACGAGCCTCAAAATTTTGCAATATGCAGACCCTACGAAACCATTTTTGATTGATGCATCTAAATATGGATATATATAGAGCAAGCTCACCTATACAATATAGGAACCGTCACCCGCCTTGAAGTCGTCAGGGGCTTTAGAATTCTGTTATTCGATCACGAATAAAATGAATTGAAATTTCTAATGATAGCATTCGATATCGAACAATAATTCGAACGTAAGCAAGTTTTTACTCGAAAGCAAAGAAGCATGCAATGTAAAATTTTTTCACAAGAAAATTGATTAAAAAAGGTGGTTGAAAATATATTTAGGAAAATTTTATATATTTAGTCATTTTTGGTATAAAAAATAATTTAACGGGAAAGAAAATACTTAGGAACTTTATGGCCAAGCAAACAGATTTAGCCAAAAAAATTAATGCCAAGGAAAATCAATGGCTAACCAACTTTGAGATAATCTTAACCTTAAATTTAAAGCCTAAGGTCCACCAAGAAAAGATTTCAAGTTATAGCACAAGGTGACGTAGAAAGAAATAATAGTTTTTCTTATTTTTAGTAATAACTTTTTATTAGATATATGCTGACAAAGATTAAAAATAGATGGTTGGCCGTATGAAGAGCAAGTTTTTTGCAAGTAGGAGAAAAATGTTGACTGAAGCAGGTTTAAAAGTCCCTGGCGAAGATCTAAAAATTATCCAAAGTTTTCGATCGCTTTTTTCAACAAAAACAATAGAACATCTATCTAACATAATTTTAAAAAAACAAAAAAAAATTGTTTTAACCTTCGTGAGGTTTGAACCAACGCTTTTTGTCTTTTGTTTAAGTACTATAACTACCACACCAACGTCACTTACTTATTTTATGATTTTATTTATTTATTTTCTACTTACAATTAATTCTATAATTTTGTGAATATTTTATCCAGTGCTGTAAAACAATTTTTTTAACATTTTACAACACATGAGCCATAATTCTATTCGTTTCGTATTGAGTAACATTATTACAAAATTTGACGATATCGAAATATTTTTTGATTGGAGTAAAATTTCGATCACGAATGCCAAAATTAGGCCCCTCTGCTTGTGTTGAGATCATTGTTGCTAGGAACTTATTGTACTATTCTATCAGGTAAAATTTGTTGTTGCGTATTGCTGTCAGGGGAAGCGATAGGTACTTCTGAAACTGATGAACCATTATTGAGATCATTGGTTTCGGTAGAAGCTGGTTTTAAACGGTAGATGCCGATGTTGCTTTGTCGACCTCGAATAAGAATTGTAAAAAAGTGTTTTAAAATTGGATACGGACCATCATACGGATGATGGCCGAATCGAGTCGTTGAGGACGAAAACGTGCGATGGGCTTTGAAGATTTTTTGAAACGAATGTTCGAGGCGTCGATTGGTGCGCGGTGTCGTTTGGCTTAAGTTTTTGCATTATTGTCCGAAAATTGAAGATAAAAGCGCTGGTAAAATCGGAGATCTTAAATTGATGCAAAAATTCTCCCGAAATTGTTAACGTTTAGGCATATACTGATTCAGCTGTCAATGTTTTTAAATCCTTCTTAAAATGCCTGCTTTAAACATGCGGTGCAACCGCATTAACTGAAGATTCGAACACGAATTCTACGAGGCCAATTTTTTTCGAGGTTTTGTCGAAATGCAAAAATTACCGATCGGTTATTGGTGACAATGTAACACCGTCGGCCCTCTATCATATATGCTTTTGCATTTCCGAATGATTATTTTATAAGAACGCATTGTAGAAGCAACTTATGTAAGATAAAATAAAAAACAAAATCACTGCCATTATAGTATCAGGTGAGATACAACTGAAGATCTTTTAAAGAGGAAACAAAAGAAGAAAATCGAAAAAAGACTAAGATTAAGTACGATTCGAAAGGATGGATTTGAAGCCAAGCCGCCATTTTTCAATGAAGGCCTTGTCCACAGCCGGCGTTGAATTCCCAGTCAGCCCTTCGAGGTCAACTTATTACTTTATATGAGGCAATGGAAAAGGAGAAAACTCCTATCGTTGACGCAGTTGCAATTCAACGTGATGTCGTACAATTCGAGGACTACATTAGTGAGTTCTCAGACAGAAAGAAATGTGTGGCTATCCGTCGCCGGTTAGAGGGAACAGCCAAGATATATATTATTAATCTGGGCCTTATGAAATACATTGACTTGAAGTCTCACATTAAGAGGTCAACAGCCAGCTATATTATAGAAATCTAAAATTAAATGAATCCTGCCTTAGCATTGAAAGTATTAAATATAAACCTTTTTTTTTTTTAAATAGGAGTGTAACACACACTTTCTCTGTCTTACCGGTCGCAGAAGCTGTGATAGGACGTGATTTTGAAATTAAATTTACATTTGTACCACAAAGAAATAATAAGTTATATTAAAAATGAATTGTTGAGAATGAATTCCAAACGTGTAGTAAGAACGGGAAAATACGCGGTGCGCTTATTTTGTTTAATTTGTACAGGTGTCATGAAATTCCAACCATCGTTGATGATATATTTGCCATTTTACCCTTTTATATAAGGAACGACAAGGAGGCTACTGAAGGGGTACGGGACAACTTTTCGGGTAAGATCGGATATTTGAATGACTGTTCAATGCGGTTTACATGCTGGCAGCACGATCGGTCCTTATTTCTTCGCAATGAACAAAGAGCTGCCGTATATTTGAATGTTTGTTTCCTAAAATTAATCAGCTAAACATCCACGATATTTGGTTCAAATATGGCGCAACTTACCATACAGCGCGCTTACCAATTGCTTTATTGCAAAATTAATTTGAAATCAATCAAGATGTGGTCTTGTTTACTGGCCACTTTGTTCATGCGATTTAACGCCTCTGGATTACTTTTTATGGGGCTATATTAAGTCATTGGTTTATACTGATAAACCAGCAACTCTTGAAGCATTGGAAGCCAATGTTCAAGTACTATTTCCGCCATACGGCCAGATTTTGTCTTGTAGAGGGTGTCCCAAAATTAATTAAATTAAAATTAATTATTAATTTAAAAGAAAACACAGTTTTTTAGTCTTTTGATAGTTATTTTTTTATTGAATTATATAGTACATAGGATAGAGTTATTTATGAAATAATAACACATCGGGCAAGTGGTCTCCACGGCTTTCCATGCACATATGCAATCTTTTGTCGAAATTTTCAATGACCATTTTGCTTTAATGTTGATGCAGCGTTAAGTCTCTTCATTTAATGCACGTGTGGTTGTGGGCTTGTTGACATAGACCTGTGATTTCAAATAACTCCATAAAAAGATGTCTAATGGTGTTAAATGACAGCTTCTAAGGGGTGAATTCTGATCAACGAGATAACAGAGTGCAAGATCTGGAAATGTCTCATGCAGTAATTGAATTGTTTCACGGGCTGTGTGGCATGTGGCACGTCTTTTGGAAACCACATATCGGCAATTTTGGCAGAATATACTGTGTTACCAGTACCGTCCTCATTTTCAAAGAAATATAGACCTCCGCTCCACAAGCATTCACTCGTTACGGCTTCTGCAAGACCTCATTTGGGTTTTCTTAGTCCTAAATATGGCAATTTTGCTTATCAACGTGCCCACCAAGATGAAAATGAGCTTCATCCGAAAATATTTTTTTTTTGATTTTTTTTTTTAATTCCGACTAATTGTCTTTGTTTTAAAAATAGTTTTCCAATAAATCCCAACGTTTCTCAGGCGCAAATCGATTCATTTCGTTCAGTGGAGATAATATACAGAATTTTGTGACAGAATAGTAGATGTAGTAGCCACCAAAATAATAAATATTGTTACAAAAATCAAGTTTGAAAACCACTGTCGCTTATTATATTATAAAATTAATATACGTCAATTCCACTTTGCGAGTTTGTCATGGCGAGAGATAAAGTGAACTGTTCGCGACCAACATAGGGGTGAAGCAAGGCTACCATCTCTCACTGCTACTGCTTGCACTCACCATTCACAACATCATGGCCGAGATCTGTATTGAGAAAAGAGGTATAGTTTAGGGCCTCCGCCGACACCTTGAATATTGATATCAACAATTTAGTTGCGCATGCAAACCGCAGCGGGTTGCAGTTCAATATCCAAAAAATTAAGGCAATGCCCATAAACCACCAGAACAACAACAAACTTTATGTGGAAAATAATAATGGCAAAGGCTCGATCAACCTTTGGCCGCCTAAACTTCATACGAAGTTGAGAATATTTAACGCATGTGTTAAAACTATGTTGCTATAAGCGCGACATGTTTAATAACCATGTTACCAAACTACATAATTAACAAATTAGTAAATTCTTACGTATCATGTCTCATTTTCTGGCCGAACAAATATCGACTTATGGCGGAAAACTAACGAGGAGCTAATTAACAGACAAATTATGAGAAAACATGGAGATGGATAGGCCGTACTCTCAGAAAAATACCCGCAAGCATAACATGATAAGCTTTTGAATAGAACCAACAAGGTAGTAGAAGACTTGGTCGTCCGAAAAATTTCTGACGCCGACCAATATTAGCAGACATTGATAGAATAATATCGTGGGAAGCAGTAAAAACAGTAATGTCACAATAAAAGTAGTTGGAATATTATTATAGAAATTCTATGTTGCACAATGAAATAAATAAAGGCACAAATAACCCGAAGTACAACACTTAATAAGAAGCAAAACACTATATTGTTACGAAAATAAGCAATGCCTAAAGAAAATATACACTTAAGCCCAATTCTGAAAACTCCTTGGGAAATACATTTTCCCAGTTAAAATTGCTCCTATTCGAAACACAAGGAGAAGGAGTTTCGAATTTTCAAGTAAAAATTTTTCAAATATTTGTATGGAATATTTTAGGGATTTCAAATCAAATTTTTTTATCCTTCACTTGATATTGAAAATTTATTGACACCTCTAAATATATGTGATGAAAACTGAAATAATTTTTTTTGTGTATTAATATGTTATAAGTCCGTCATGCGAACCAAATAAACTGATTTTGTTAAACACAGAATCAGCTAAAAGTCCAATAAGATTTTTTTTTCAAAATTAGGCCTGGGAGAAGTTAAAATCGGGAGAAAACGGAAAAAACTATTTTATTTTGCCTTTTTAAACAAAGTTTTTTGTTTGTTAACATTCATCATCCACCAAAAGGTGTTTAGTGACCATTTAAGAAATAAAAGTAGTTTATAGTCCATTCCTACAATACAAATAGTTGTTACGGTATTTCTTAGTTCCATGGAAAAATAACATTTATTTTAAACTATTTCTCTTCTACTACTACTTTGATACGTTGACTTGTGCAAAAAAAGTATTTGATGTAATGTACTCTTAACTTCTTTGCAAAAAGAAGGCTAAAAATTTTAAAGACATGTGTTTTAATTTGCTGTACTCTATTTTTGGTTTTTTTGGTTGTTAGGTTCTTTTTGCTTTTTACGTGAAGATTTTAACAAACATGTGGTTTTTATAAAGATTCCAGAAAATTTTGGGTGCATAAAGCCAGTTTTTTAATAAGAACAAAATCAATTACTTTCATTTTTAGGAAAAATGAGCAAGTATCGAAAAGACACTTGAGGAAACTTCTCATCAAGTAAGAGAAACTTCTAAGGGTGATAATCAAAAGCTTTTGTCTGAGGTATGAAAAACTTCGAAGCAACTTGAACACAAATTTGAAGAAACAATCGAGAATTTACGAGAAATATATAAGACGGTAAGCAAAAGGGTAAGTGGTTTGTAGACAAGAATGTCAAATTTTGAGAAAACTGTTGAAAAATTTAATGTAATGGAAGAAAAGTGTCAAAAACCCGAGCCAGTACGAATCATATCAGAAGTGTCCAGCAGAATAAGACACCCTGCTTTGATGCCAGTACACCTTTGGCGGTATTCAAATTTCAGTTCGATACCGTAGCCAGTAGAAACGGATGGAACGATGAAGAGAAGGCTATAGAACCAATTTTGGCGTTAAATGTGCTGCAGAAATAATTACAATGATTTAATGGTGGCGTAGCAAAGCAAATTAGGTGATGAGCACAAACGAGATCTGTATTGTATGAAATTAAGGTGTCGAATGCAAAAAGCTGAAGTCACTGCAAGCATTTCCGATGGAGGTAGAGAGGTTAGTGCAGCACTAGTGGAAACCCACCCACTAGTAAAACAAATTAAGATTAAAGAATTCATCAATGGTATAAGGGACCCTGATATCAAGTATGCGGTGTGTGTTGCTCATAAGGCAACCTTTGCGGAGACCGAGGTGTTCGCACTGGCACAGAAGACCGCTCGATAGATGTCTAAGCCCCAGGTACATAAAGTATATAGCATGAAAACTGTATCTATCAACGAAGATTTAATTACAGCTATCAAAGAATTGGTAGAGCGGCTTTTGGCCGAAAAAGAGCAAAGGGCAAAAGTGAAGTGCCAAAACTATGGCAATAGTGGTCATTTTCAAAGGCATTGCAGGGCACTGCTCATCGTTAAGGCCGTGATAGCAGATGTCCACGTAACAATGATACCGGGTGAATACGACAGACAAACAGTCGTAAAAAAACAGGTAGTAAGGCCAACGAGACCGTTATCAGCATCCGACAATTACGTCTGGAGACTTACGAGGACTGGTCAACGGCTCAGAGAAAACACCCCGACTTGCAAGGATAATAGCGGCCAAAGAAAAAGACAGGCGGCCTATCAATGAAGTAGTTTAAACCTGATTGATGGGTGTTTATATTGAAGCTGGGAAGTGCAGACAGCAAAACAACTTTTTATTTAATAGTGTCCTTCCTTAAAAAAATAAATAAAGTTTTAAGTCAGTCCATTAATGAACCCAGCAGACGACTTCTTAGCGTGGCAAAGCGATAGAAAAGTTAAAACAGCGTAATTATTGGGTTGGATATGAGCAAGCTGCTGCCGGATGGATAGCGAACTGCACTGAATGTATTGCGGCTAAAGATGCAGTCAGAACAAGCTTGAATCAGCTGCAGCAATCACAAATATATAGGTAGGCCCTTTCAATGAGCTATAAATATATATATATATATATATATATATATATATATATATATATATATATATATATATATATATATAGCCACTTTCAATGAGCTATAAATATATAGGTAGGCCCTTTCAATGAGCTATATATATATATATATATATATATATATATATATATATATATATATATGCAGCTCACTGACTAATAGAAGTCTCTATATATATATATATATATATATAAGATAAATAATCAAATAATAGAGAAAGTCAATCAAATTAAATACCTCGGTTTTATAATAGATAAAAAATTAAAATTTAATGAACATATAAATTATATATGCAAGAAAATTGGTAAAAAAATTGGTTTTTTTAGACGAATACGTAATAAAGTTTCTATAATTACTGCAATTAATATCTACAACACCATGATAAAGCCACATTTTGAATTCGCCGCAACAATATCATATACTTGCTGCACCGAAACACAAATTGAGAGAATACAAAAGTTACAAAATAAGGGAATGCGTTCGATATTAAAATGTAATATATATACTCCAATAGAGGGAATGCTTAATGCACTTAAATGGCTCAATGTAAAACAGAGATTAAAGATGAACACACTGATTTTTAACAAAAGATGAAAAATGGAACTGCCACACAGTACTTATTTGAGCAATTAAGGCGTGTAGGGGATATTCAACCATATCACTTGAGAAATGAAGGCAATTTCAGACTACCAAGGACAACCACAACATCAATGCAGAGGTCGTTACTCCATAAAGGGTTACACTACTACAATATGCTGCCGGATGATACTAAGAATGCAAATAATATAAATGAATTTAAGAGGAAAATTATATATTTCATTAAGGAATTGTAAATTGAAATCTCTTTTTTTTGTATTATCATAAATGTAAAATTGAAAGTATTATAAATACTACTAACTAAATAAATAATAATAAAAAAATATTATTATTATTATTATTATTATTATTATTATTATTATTATTATTATTATTATTATTATTATTATTATTATTATTATTATTATTATTATTATTATTATTATTATTATTATTATTATTATTATTATTATTATTATTATTATTATTATTATTATTATTATTATTATTATTATTATTATTATTATTATTATTATTATTATTATTATTATTATTATTATTATTATTATTATTATTATTATTATTATTATTATTATTATTATTATTATTATTATTATTATTATTATTATTATTATTATTATTATTATTATTATTATTATTATTATTATTATTATTATTATTATTATTATTATTATTATTATTATTATTATTATTATTATTATTATTATTATTATTATTATTATTATTATTATTATTATTATTATTATTATTATTATTATTATTATTATTATTATTATTATTATTATTATTATTATTATTATTATTATTATTATTATTATTATTATTATTATTATTATTATTATTATTATTATTATTATTATTATTATTATTATTATTATTATTATTATTATTATTATTATTATTATTATTATTATTATTATTATTATTATTATTATTATTATTATTATTATTATTATTATTATTATTATTATTATTATTATTATTATTATTATTATTATTATTATTATTATTATTATTATTATTATTATTATTATTATTATTATTATTATTATTATTATTATTATTATTATTATTATTATTATTATTATTATTATTATTATTATTATTATTATTATTATTATTATTATTATTATTATTATTATTATTATTATTATTATTATTATTATTATTATTATTATTATTATTATTATTATTATTATTATTATTATTATTATTATTATTATTATTATTATTATTATTATTATTATTATTATTATTATTATTATTATTATTATTATTATTATTATTATTATTATTATTATTATTATTATTATTATTATTATTATTATTATTATTATTATTATTATTATTATTATTATTATTATTATTATTATTATTATTATTATTATTATTATTATTATTATTATTATTATTATTATTATTATTATTATTATTATTATTATTATTATTATTATTATTATTATTATTATTATTATTATTATTATTATTATTATTATTATTATTATTATTATTATTATTATTATTATTATTATTATTATTATTATTATTATTATTATTATTATTATTATTATTATTATTATTATTATTATTATTATTATTATTATTATTATTATTATTATTATTATTATTATTATTATTATTATTATTATTATTATTATTATTATTATTATTATTATTATTATTATTATTATTATTATTATTATTATTATTATTATTATTATTATTATTATTATTATTATTATTATTATTATTATTATTATTATTATTATTATTATTATTATTATTATTATTATTATTATTATTATTATTATTATTATTATTATTATTATTATTATTATTATTATTATTATTATTATTATTATTATTATTATTATTATTATTATTATTATTATTATTATTATTATTATTATTATTATTATTATTATTATTATTATTATTATTATTATTATTATTATTATTATTATTATTATTATTATTATTATTATTATTATTATTATTATTATTATTATTATTATTATTATTATTATTATTATTATTATTATTATTATTATTATTATTATTATTATTATTATTATTATTATTATTATTATTATTATTATTATTATTATTATTATTATTATTATTATTATTATTATTATTATTATTATTATTATTATTATTATTATTATTATTATTATTATTATTATTATTATTATTATTATTATTATTATTATTATTATTATTATTATTATTATTATTATTATTATTATTATTATTATTATTATTATTATTATTATTATTATTATTATTATTATTATTATTATTATTATTATTATTATTATTATT
Source organism: Wohlfahrtia magnifica (assembly GCA_023159175.1). Taxonomy (NCBI): domain Eukaryota; kingdom Metazoa; phylum Arthropoda; class Insecta; order Diptera; family Sarcophagidae; genus Wohlfahrtia; species Wohlfahrtia magnifica. The sequence continues at coordinate 8,571 of JAKWBJ010000159.1, read as the reverse complement.
ATTATTATTATTATTATTATTATTATTATTATTATTATTATTATTATTATTATTATTATTATTATTATTATTATTATTATTATTATTATTATTATTATTATTATTATTATTATTATTATTATTATTATTATTATTATTATTATTATTATTATTATTATTATTATTATTATTATTATTATTATTATTATTATTATTATTATTATTATTATTATTATTATTATTATTATTATTATTATTATTATTATTATTATTATTATTATTATTATTATTATTATTATTATTATTATTATTATTATTATTATTATTATTATTATTATTATTATTATTATTATTATTATTATTATTATTATTATTATTATTATTATTATTATTATTATTATTATTATTATTATTATTATTATTATTATTATTATTATTATTGTTATTATTATTATTATTATTATTATTATTATTATTATTATTATTATTATTATTTATTATTATTATTATTATTATTATTATTATTATTATTATTATTATTATTATTATTATTATTATTATTATTATTATTATTATTATTATTATTATTATTATTATTATTATTATTATTATTATTATTATTATTATTATTATTATTATTATTATATTATTATTATTATTATTATTATTATTATTATTATTATTATTATTATTATTATTATTATTATTATTATTATTATTATTATTATTATTATTATTATTATTATTATTATTATTATTTTTTATTATTTTTTTTGGTTTGGTTAAATTTCGTGGAAATTTTTAGTTATTTTTGTTTTGTGTTTTAATAGTACATTTGCGTTGATCGTTAAGTTATCAAATGTCTAATCAATTTATTTTCCTTAATGTTTACATTTTGGCACCTTAGTTCTTTTTGTTTTGATTTGTTTCTTTTTGTTTTATTAGTTTCTTTTTGTTTTATTACATTTCCCCTCTTTGTTGAATGTGTGTTCTCCAGTATAAGAGTATAACAGTTTTGTCTTGGCAAGACATATACCCATACTTTATAATTGTTATTTTTATTGTCTTTATGACTCATTTAAATTGTTTTTTACGATCTTTTGCCACGTAAATGCATTTGCTTAATTAGTTACACTCAAAATTTTTGGGATTGTTTAAATGGAACTGGGGAAGAGAGGAGGAAAAAGAAAGAAAAAAAGGAAAAAAGGAAAGAGTGTAAGTTCATAACAGGTATAATTAATTTGGAAAGCTAAATCTTTTCTTTCTATTTTTTTATAAAACCATTTTTATACCGTATAGTGTGTGGTGAATTGTTACCTTCGGAATTTCTTTTTTGAATACAAAAGTGCTATTAAGTTGGAATCGATAAATTTAAAAGAATTCAGGTATTTATGCCCTATTTAAAGTTTAACCGCGATATCGGAGAGTCTAATTGATTGTTTTATTTCGTGTTAATAGTGACTCATTTGGAATAAATATATTAAAAATAGGAGAACATCGCCTAAATTTGATAATCGCAACTACCTACTTGTTGAAGGGGAAATTCTTTGATGGAAGTATTGTTCTGATTTCTCCAGCTATCATATTTAATCCTGTTTTTATATTATAAATTTTTTAAACTAACGACAACAACAACCTTTAAGAGTTTTATTTGATTCTCCTCTGCAAGGGATCACCATTGGAATAGAATTTCGAATATTAACAAAAGCAACTTCCAGTGAATAGATAGAACAACAAACAGGGGTTTCCAACTTTTTATAATAGTACGGGGAAAAATTTTGAAAAATTTGTTTTTTTAGAATGGTTGTCAATTTGCGGAAAAAATCCGTTAAGCGCTAAATACTGTTAGCAAGAACGCTACGGTACTTGGCCTAAACGGTCGTAACGGTTACATTAACGGGCCGAGTAAACTAATCTACTCCCATAATGATTGCACATTACTTTATCATCATTTACCAATTTCATCCTATATACCTAATTAGTTAAACTATAAATTAAAAGTTAAGTATAAAATGAAATAATGCAAGATAATTTACAATCATAAATTAATAAATTTTTTCCAAAGAAATTTAGCAAACCACAGATTTCTGGAGAAGGCCTTCTTTGTTTTTTCTTTTTTTTTTTTTGATGGTGGTGAGTCAAAGAAATTTTCTTGAATTTTAATCCTTAGATTTTTATGTATGTATAAATATTCTTGTATTATTAACATTTATTAAAAGGATAAAAGAACGAATTTTAATAAAAATAAATTAAGTAAAAGAGCACAAACAAAGTAAAAATTACATGTTCGAATTGAATATTGTTCATAAAAATAAAATTTTAGCTTGGGACACCCTGATATTTATGTTGTGTTTATTCCATGTATAATTCCAATTTATTTATGAAGCAGCGAACATGTAGTAACCGAACAGCTGATCATATCGAGGTCAATGTTAATTTGTTTTTGCTCTTTCTTATTTACTTTATTTATATTGCACTGTGGGCAAGAATCCATTGATATGTATTTAAAATTTTATTTGAATATTAATTATTATTTTTTTTTTTAAATCTACATTACCTATATATTTCATTTCAATATTTAATTTTGTTTTTATCTATAGATGATTTTTTTTGTTCTTACATTTTAAAAGGAACTGTATTTTTTTGATAAATTTAATTAGGAGTTTCGTTTCTATGTATATATTTTGTTAGAATAATTGAGCATGTTAAACTTATTGAATAGAAGTTTAGAATAATTTATTTGGAAATGTTTTGCTAAATTGAAAATAATGGTCGCAATATGGCTCTAATGTAAAAAGGTATGGTATGCTTAGGTTTGGGGTTCTGGAAATTTATGCCGACAGAACGAACGATGGTGAGGGTACTGAGGCTTTGCATCCAACAACAACTGGATGGCATTAATATATAGGTGTACTTTAACATTGAATACCACTATTAGAGTTCACAATCGGACTGGGCAAGGGGTGTTAGTTTGTGTTTTTTTTTTTAGTTCTAGTCCTTAAATTCATATAAGTGGGTATATTCGAATGTACTTTAAATTGTAGTTTTTTCTTTTTTTTAATTAGTTTTTTTGGGGGAGTCTATAATAAGAGTGTAATAAACTTAAGTTGAGACAATGGGACATGAACCCCGCACCCGGCTGATAGCTAGTTTTTTCAATCGCTCCCTATTCGTCCTTATTATCTCTACTTTATTAACACCTAACCACTGTAACATCGACAATTAATTCGATTAATAAAACTAATTGGAGTTAGGAATCATTGTTGTTCGAAACATCGATCAGAACATTTAAATATTTTTACAGATTGGTTTAACACATCAACATTGTTGTTGTGTACTTTGCAAGTAATTGCTTAGATTGTAGTTTACAGTGTACATTATATATTACATTACACCAGATAACCCCGGAATATAAGTTATAGAGGCGTAGATCCTGTGAAATTTTTACGTCAATTACACTGAGTCTCCCTTCATTTCTATTTTTTCATTTCTTCATTTCTGATGCCATAGGTTCTCGGTTCTAATTAAGTTTTAAGTTTAAGTTTAAGAATTCCCCTTTCTGACATCCAGAGTGTCCAAATGGGTTATTTATTATCGGATGCTGTCTCCATTGTAAATTAATTCGTCTATTAAAAGCATTTAGAATCTCCGTCGTTCTGTGTACCTTACTCTTTTTTACTATTGGAGAGAGATCATCCACATACAGTGTCGGAAAATAATAAGAACGACTACTTGTATGACGATAATGTAACCTATATTTTTATATAAGATTATTATTAATTTAGCAAATACTGTTAAATTAATTTAAATATAACACAAAATTATTTTTAGTTTTTCCTTATTGCATTTAAAAATAAAACTCTTATTACTAAAATTTTTAGCTGGTAAATATAATAAAAACGAAAATTGGTTCGATAAAAAAATATCTGGCAAGTGATTAGAACCAAGGACTGTTTCTGGAATTTTTTAACACCTCAAAAATCTCGAGTTGCGGGTAAATAACCGGTTTTTCGGACTTTCATAAACTAATAAGCTAATAAATTAGCTAATTATTAATCGCTTAAATAGCCTTTAAGAATCTGGGTGTATTTCTCAACCAAATACATACATATATAAAATTTTTTCTATATTTTTCAAGTTTAGATGCGTTTTTGCACACTCATTTATATAAGAATCCTACAATTTATGAATTAATTAAGAAATTAACAGGTCATTCAATAAACCCGTAGGATAAGTAAGAAAAAACAAAATTTTTATAAAACTCAATTTTATTATGAATTCGAATTCTGTTTTATAATAATAAGAAGTACTTTAGTTTGGTACTGATGGCCGTATGTGATGCAACATATACTTTTACATCAGTTAGTATGGGAAGCTTTGGAAGCCAAAGTGATGGAGGTAAATATATAGAAAATTAAATTTGTCTGTTTTGAATTTGTTATATTAAAGAAAGTAGTTCGTTTTATATATTACAGGGATATTTCATCTGTCATCATTTGAAGAATCAGTCATTTCTGGTAAAGTACCTGTGTCACTAAAAAAGCCTTTAAATTCATCATGCAAAGATTTGTTTCCACATTATTTTGTAGGCGACGCAGCCTTTCCATTGCGGAGTAATTTAATGCGTCCCATTCTAGGATCAAATCTGGAACCAAGCGAGAAAGTTTTTAACAACAGGCTATCGAGAGCCGGACGTCTTATTGAAAATTGTTTTGGAATACTCTGCGCACGCTAGAGAATTCTATTAACAACAATCGAAATGTCGCCGGACAATATGGATGTTGTTGTGCTAGCTTGTGCAGTATTACATAATTTTATTATGTTGAACGATTTCAAAAAATGGTACTGTCCAGCAAACTTTGTGGACCGAGAAGCAGAAGATGGTTCGCTCCAAGAAGGAGAGTAGAGAAATCAACTAAGGATCAGCGGTAAAAGGTCTTTGAGATCGATTTCTACCCACATACGGAGATCTACACAAACAGCAATCAATTTAAGAAAAAGGTTGGCAGAATATTTTTGCAGTGAAGGCTCTGGTCCATCACAATATAGCTCCTAAAATAAGAAATTTTATATATTATCAGTAAAACCCAACTCTTAAACCATAACTTCAAACAATACGCATGTACGTCTCACTTCTAGTTTGGCTGTTGGATTGTGAAGACGTGTTTTTTCAAAGCGGAAAATTTTGAGTTTGTTTCAAACTGTCGTGTGTGAAAACCGAGTGCTTTACAAGTGTGAGTGATAAATTGTGAAGAATTGTTGTTGTGAAGTTGAGACTCCCAGGGGTAATTCTGTGGTGTCTCAGTTTTTGAATTCAATGTCACTAGCAATTTGAAGAAGTGAGGTTAGATAGGACTAACGGAGTGTAGTTACCATACTCGTGCGGTGGGTTTTGGTGCTGGCAGAGTGTGTTTTGTTGACGGTTCGGCGTGTTTATTGGACATTGATTTCGAGTTGTATTTCGGTTTCGGGCGTGTTTATTTGGAATTGGTGACGGACTTGGCTATGTTGATTGACTTCCTTTGGCTCTGTTTATTTTGACTTTGGTGAGTCATTACGTTTTTAGTTTTTAAATTTTTATTATTATGCCGCCTGTGGGGAAACCTCGCAAGACGGCTAAGAGTGATGCCTCTGACGCTGCGTCTGGGGCAGTCACTGATGAGGTTATGGGGCCCCTCCACCTGCGAAGTCTCGTCTCCGTCGTACAGAGAGCGAACTGAGCAGTTCGAGGTCTGAGGCTGAAGTTAAGGCGAATGGCGGTGAGGCGACCACCAAACGTTTTAAGTATGCTGCTGTTGTTGATGCTGCTGCTGCTGCTGCTGATGTGGCTAAGAGTGGTGCTGGTCGCGGTTCTGCTGTTGGTGCTGCTGCTGGTGGTGGTGCTGGTGGTGGTGTTGTTGGTGGTGCTGCTGGTGGTGCTGTTGGTGGTGTTGCTGTTGGTGCTACTGGTTCTGGTGTTGGTGCCACGTCGGATGCTGGTGCTGCTGCTGCTATCTCTGATAGCTCTGCAGTTGGTGGTTGTTGCCATCTGTTGGCAGAGACAGCAGACAGCGTAAAAGGGCTGTGGCTTCGGCTACCGCCTTTCCTCTTGGCTGTGATGCTGGTGTGACTGTGGCTGGTGTCAAGGTTGTCACTGACAGTTTCCGTGAGGTGCTGTTCGGTAAGGACCTGAGTGCGGGGACGATGAGCAGACTCATGAGCAAGGCTGGTAGGTATGAGGAGTAGGTAATGAAACTGTTGGTAGACAACGAGCGGTTGAGGCGTAGGATGGACATCCTCCAGTCTCCCAGGCCCGCTCAGTCGGTGACCACGGTGCCAGCTCCCGCTGCTAGGCCTGTTGCTAAGGCTCCAACAATTGCTGCCGTTGTGAGGGCACAGGGTGTCGCGGTTCCCAGGCCTACACCCAAGCCTGTGGAAACCTGGTCGGTGGTTGTACGGGACAAGAAGAAGGGCCCGACTTCCAAGGAGTTAGTGAGCAAGGTCGTGTCGGCCTGGAGGTGACTGTCAGCGATAAGCTTGGTCCAAGAGTGGTAGTTGCCGGAGTGCACGCGGAGATCACTCCCGATGAATTTATGTCTGAGTTGTTCGAGATGAACCTGAAGGAGCGTATGAGCTATGAGATGTTTAAGAAGAGTGTTCGTCTGGTAACCAGTCCCTGGAGGTCTGACCCCGCCGGACAGGTCAATGTTATACTGGAGTGCAGTGAGCGTGTTTCGAACACGCTTCTTGATGTCGGCAGGGTTTATGTAGTGGTTCAGCTTCGGGTTGCGGCCTCAGGATGCGATCCCGCACTGCTACCGCTGCCTCGGCTTTGACCACCTGTTGCGTGAGTGCAGGATGGGGCAGGATGTGTGCAGAACGTGCGGGACGATGGGACATCTAGCCTCCCATTGTGTTAACCCGGTGAGGTGCCGTAACTACGAGATGAGGGGCCTGCCAGCGGACCATGGTATGCTGCCGTTTGCGTGTCCCACGTACTCGACTATGGTTGCCAGGGCGAACGCCAGACATTAATGGAGTTGCGCCTTTGCAGCTTAATTGTCAGCGCTCGATAGCGGTGACGTGCGAGCTCGGGCAGGCTATGTGTCAGCTGGACGCTAGTTTTGCCCTGATCCAGGAGCCGTACTTTTTGAATGGTGATGTTAGGGGGATGCCGGGGGGATGCGCGTATTTACTGACGGTGTGGGAAAGGCCGCGATTATAGTTAGGGACAGCGACGTGGACTGTACGGAGTTAGTTGATAGCCAGCTTGGGGTATGTGTTAGGGTAAAAGGGTGGTTTGGGGAGATGTTTCTGGCTAGCATCTACTGTAGGCCTTGCGTTTCATTGGAACCCTATCTAGAGTATATGGACACGGTATTACTCGGGCCGAGTAGTATTCCGATTATCCTCGGCCTAGATGCGAACGCCTCTTCAGTAAGTAAGGTTCAGTAAGATCTCCAGACTTGGGTCTGGACATCCGAACCTTATACGAGGAGGAGTGCTTAGTGAATGGTTGCTCTCGCGAGATTTAAGCGTGTTGAATGAGCCGAGTGAGCTATATACTTTCGATGGGCCAATGGGCGTCAGTGACATTGACGTGGCGGCTTCGAATGGGGCGGCAATTACTGCTTTGGACTTTAGTTGGAGAGTTTGTGACGATTGGGGGATAAGTAACCATAATCTCATCAAGGTTAGGTTCCGGTTTGTCGGACAGTTTCTATCGACGCTTTGCAAGTCCTGGTTGGTGTATCACCGCTTGACCTGGAAGTGGTGCGTCGTAGCATTGCTTTCAGAGTCAAGAGGGGACTGCCACTTGGGACGAACGATTGGCTTTCTGCTTCGGATCTCGAGAATGGGAGAGATAGGTATTAGGCCCTTTTGCAGGGGTGCCTCGTAAATAGGTGGCAGACGAGGTGGACGAACAGCGACAAGGGAAGGGTGACTTGTGGATTCACTCCGGACGTTACGTTCGTACGGGAACACCCTGACTTTGGCTTGAGTCTGGGTTCATACTGACGGGACATGGCTCTTTCAATGCATTTTTGCATCGAATTGGCCAGACTGAATCAGCTGACTGTCGGTGTGGGAAGGGAATTGAGGACTGGAGGCATGTACTGACTTCGTGCCCGGACTATGATGACGTTAGGGATTTAGATAGTATGGGTATTACTCATACTGGGGGGTGTGGGATTTCAGTAGGGTATTGTTGGACGATCGTACTTATGGTAGGCTGGGCGTTTTTGCCCTTGAGGTGTTTAGGCGTAGAAGGACAGCACTGTTAGCGGAGGTTGAACCTGCATCACCATCTTAGCGGTCTCCTGGCTAGCCTTTTCTAGCTCGGCGTCCCGCTGGGGTGTTGACGGTTGGTGTGTTTGCTGCTTGCTGTGATTGTCTGCTGTTTGCTGTTTCCCGGCCTGCTGTTTGCGGTTTGATTTGTGGCTGCAGTTTTTGGGTGTTGTTGTTGTTTGGGTGTTGTACTGGTGAACTCTTGACTGGTTGTGTTCTTGTTTTTGTGTATTGCGTCCGTGGCGCACGATGTCACTTTGAGTTCTCCCGTGAGGGTGGCTCCGTTTATTGTTGTGTCGTTGTTGTATATGTATATATATATAT